>JAJJMC010008370.1:6751364-6811793 GCA_023531435.1 Papaver californicum | reverse complement strand
ATGATGACATCGGGATCGTACCATGACGTCGCCCCGAGAAATGATGACATCACTTCGTGGGAGATTCATTTTATCCCTAACAGAATCATAAGATGATTTTGTATAGTAGGGCGGAAACTGATATGAATCGATATCGTACATCATAAAATGATCATGTGCATTATGCGGGAATTATATATCAAGTGACTATACATGTACTCATGAATAATGAATTATAAGATGATAATGCGTATTAATGGTAAGAGTTGAGTTGGAAGAGTTAAAATCGATTTAATTATTTAGCTACATTATTAAGTTTGATTACATTGAGTTTGATTATGGGTAATCATTCAATGAAATATATATGATGAGATCTTGCACCCTACCCCAACTCTTAGATTTATGCAAAAAGTATGTTACATAGTAGGTAGCCCGTGCTACGGGTGCGGTTGTTATTGTTTGATTGGTGATTTTTTTCTTGTTTTTATAGGTTTTACTTTCATCGGAATAGTTTTTTCCTATGAGTTAGGGAATCCACAGTGGGACGAGCATACCCAAAGACTAAAGGTTAAAATTTTATTCTTTGATCCGGCCCAAAAACAAGGGTAAATGATCGGGCGGTGCTCCAATATCACGTCTGGTGTTGGGCGGTTTTCCAGCGTATCGCTTGTTGAGACGGGCGTGATCCTAGCGTAATGTTTGCACGAGGCGGGCATCTAGCTGAACGCTTGATGTTGGGCGGGAACGTAAGATAACGCCTGATGGTGGACGGTCTCCTAGGACCACGCCCAAGAGACGGGCGGACCAGTAGACACACGCCTGATGGGACGGTGAGCCAGCATCACGCCTGATCGAATTGTACATGTGCGAGAGAAGTGTTTGCGGTAAAACACGGGCGATGCGCTAGCGTCCCCCTACGAAACCCAAGCGGACTCCTACAATGCCGTTCAATTACTTAGCTTAGTTAACTTAGTGTAATGGATACATTAGCTACAATGCGGACTCCTACAATACCGCTTAGTTTACTTAATTTATTGTTTGCTTATTGGATACATTAGCTTACTGTTTGCTTAATTTACTCCTACAATGCCGCTGTAATCGATACATTAGCTTACTTTTTGCTTAGTGTACTTAATTTAGTGTAAGTATTGCTTAGTATACTTAATTTACTTTGAGTATCATTTAGTTTACTAAGTTTATTGTGTAATGTTTTGGACGGAGCATCAGCGTAACGCTCCATGTTGGGAGGAGCCTTAGCATTACGTTTGGACCAAGCGGTATTCTAGCGCTACGCTCCGATGGGGCGGAGATTTGGTTACCGCCTGTTAGTGGGCGTGATCCTAGACGCTCTCAGGCGTAGTCCTAGGTTAGCGCTTGATCAGGCGTAGTCCTAAGTTACCGCCCGTGTTTTTAATGGTTATGCTAGAATGACGCTTGATGCCAGGCGGTTCACTACACAGCCGCTTACCATCAGGCGGACGTCTACGAAACCACTCGACTAAACCAAGTTAAGTCCAGGAAAAGACCAGATTTAGTCTGCTACGATGTAATTTTTAGACTAAACCCCACATTTGATCGTCCCGCTGCGGCTTATATTTTCGGACTAAAGACCATTTCTACTTTTTAATCCGTGAGATAATCGTCCCACTGTGAACGCTCTTAACGGAACTAAACGTCAAAATATCAAGCATTGTACTTTATCGATTTGTGGTTAAATTGTAAATTGCGTTTGCACCATCACGAAAAGTCTAGAAGAATAACAATAAATAAGATTACTTCTTAGCTCTATGCTTAATGGTACTTACACACAACTACGCGTAAAAATTGTCTTTCATTGTATTTTTTTATAATTTTAAACGAAAATTGAGACTATGGGAGTGTTTAACCTTTGTATTTATTTTTTTTCATTTACATCTATTTTTTGTAATTCTGATTTTTTTGCCTTTTGAATCCCATATCTTTTTCTTTTTTTATATATGAAATGAAATAGATTAACTAATGGATAAAACTGCACCATTACTATCTATTAACATTTGATTTATAATGCAATTAACTGGAGTCATTCCACTCTTGAGAAAGCTTTTCAGTTCTGAATGGACAAATTGGTACCATTTCTTGGCAAAGCAAATGCCATTTTGGAGGAAGCAAAAATGACAACAAATCTTTGTTTCAGTTTCTTGGGATTTTCTTTTGTATCAAGATCTGGTAATGATGTAGCATACCCTTTAGCCAAGCAACCTAAATATTATATTTGTAATATTGATTTAGTAATAGTTCCTCCTTTTATACTAGGCAAAAAAATCCAAATACATAAATCTAATATTAGGAACAGAAATCCGCTTAACTCCCTATTATATGGATCTAGTAATATTATATTGATTGCTCTTCTTTGGAATATAATATTAGGAGTGGAAATATGCTTAAGTTAGCTTTTTCTAAAATTCCTAATTTATAGAAGACTTTCTTTTTTTTACATAAAATACCAATAATTATATTTCTTTTCTTTGGCACGTAATAACATTTCTAGCATTTAAATTGTTTAAGATATTTATGAATCCATATTTGGATATACTTATATAAATAGGGGATGTCTAAGGTTAAACTATGTTAAATACAGTGATAAGGGAGTCCTGAAAACATAGACAGTCTAAATTACCTTTTAATAGTTGGCATGGTCAACATCTATCAAGACCATGCTGAGTCTCTCTGCCTTACAAAAAAAGCGAGTACACATAGGAATTAGATAGCTTATAAAATCAGATTACATATAAAAAGCGAGAACTTATCACATAACTAAGACATTCATTTTTTTTATGTGGTCCCTCGTGCATTTGATCCATGATGCAGTACTTTAATTAAAATCCCTTAGCTGCAACTTTAGTTACGAAAGAAGCGGACATCAAAATTTCCTAATGTACATTAAAACCATTAAAGACCAAATGGATAGTTAAAGTCGCAAGGGCATCTTCATAAATACCATGCCGACTTTCTTTGTTTTTATTATTTTTTCTGCTGTTTTGAGAACAGAAAATAACACCATGTGTTATTTCATTTTTTTTCTTTTACTAATTTTTCCATTTGATGTTAAAGTATTGCATTGTAGCTTTTTTAATTAAGCTCAGTTTATCATCATGCATTTGCAAGCCATGCCTACGGTGATTGTTCTTCGTTTCAAATAATAGTTGGAATTATCAAAAGTTTACCTCCATACGACTGTTTTTTATTTTTAATGTGTTTTTTCTTTATTAAAATCATCAATAGTCGACATGATCTTTAATTTACACCGGTGCCAACAATTCATAGTCGGCATGGATATTACATAAAGACCATGTCGATTCTAATAAATAGAAAAACTAACATGATTTATAATCAACTAATTCTAATCTATATATTTATCTCATTATTTTAATATAATATAATCTAACAATTAATACAAATAATTAACAACTAATTAAATAAGGGCAGTTTAATTATTATTAGAAATATATGATAAGGTGTTCTTAATTTTACTTCGAAATTTTTTATTTTGTTTTATATAGTATCCCTAAATTTATAAGAATATCCCTAAATGTGAGTTCATATCTATGACATACTTTATTAGATAATGGACTTTCTATAAAATGTTGAATTGACACTTTTAACAACACCAATAATCAGCTTCAAATCCATCTAAAATTCCTTTTTTGTAGCTTTAAATGCCTTGGCCAGTTGATTTCTTCCCATTAATGCAAGGCCAATCCCATTTTTTTTAAATAGAATTCATTAATTTAGATAGTTGAATAGATTACATCAATTTTTTGCCCATTTTTTCCTTTCGAATTCGTTTTGTTGTAAGCTTACTACATTTTCCCCAAAGCTCAAAATGTACTGACCTAAAAACTTAATATTTTTAATCTTGTACATGAGTATAACAACTGAAAAGGCTATTTTCTTCTTCTGTTTTTTATCGACAAAAAGGTTCTTCTCCATCCCAATTAATTGAAATGACTGCTGATAAACTATGTAGATATCTTGCTTGACATATTTGAGTAGTTTATCTTGGGAATTTTATTTGATTAGCTCTTCATCAGAACTTTATCTAAAGGGGCCCAACTGGAAATCCATCGGAACTTTATCTAAAGGGGCCCAACTGGAAATCCCCTACTAGAGGACAAGTTAACAACTCCATCACAACTATGGACATCATAATTTGCAGATTGGTCACCTAACTTGAAAGAATTTCTCAAATAATAGAATATCAAGAAAGCGAAAATTATAGCAAATTATGCTCATCTAAGGCCAACTACTTCCCTAGACAAATAGATCAGAGTATCAGGCTTTATGAGTAAAGAGGGACCAAGTAATTCAAAATTGAACATCACCCTGAAATTTGACTCATGTCTTAAACAATGTGTACACATAACCCCAATATCGTTATTTACAATTACCCAGACCCGGTGTCAAAGAGTATTAAACTACATTAGCGCTTCCAAATCCTATATCGGTACAAGACAACAATGAGAAAGAAACACCAAACTAATATCATCTCAATCTATGGTCACAATTTCTATTGCCAAGAGTATTTTAACCACATTGGTGTTTCGCCGCTTCCAGATTCTAGATCAGTTTTTCTTTTGATTGTGTTACATACAAAGGTAAAAGGTGTAGTATGTACCTCTATGGATGGTAAACCATAAAATCACAAAGTTCTTGAAAATGATAAAACTCGATAACTGATGTATACCGTTTGCGTACAAATTAATTAAGATATTTTTCACTAATACTAACAAGTAATAGAATGGTAGTAAGAATTGTTCTCACGAGGAACTGTGGATTGTTATTTGTCTTTGATTTCTTATGTAACTAAGAGGGGATTCTGATAAAATAAACTAACTGAACTAACAAAATAAAAATGAAATAAATAAAGATTTAGATTAAGGTGAGAAAATACAAATTAGGGATTTCTTCTTCCGTCGCCAATCATGCTCCACAATCAATTAGAATCAACATTTGTTCTCTCTTTATACCAATATCCCTAAAGCACCCCATCAAGAGCATACTCCGGTAGATTCCTTATGTCATCACATACCATAACGATGAATATGTGAATAATACTCAATGAATAACCTAACACAACGTGCTATCAAGTTTAATCTTCCAAGAGCGTTAGGTTCTTTGAATTAGGCTAATCAACGCAATAGAAGTACTACGAGTAATCTATTTAACACCGGTCAAGCTTCTACATGCAATTACACGAAGGTTTTGAGTACAATCAGTAATCACGCAATGTTATTTATAATCGGGTCTATCGACTATTCCGTATCTCCAACCCTAGTTTAGCTTTAGATATGAATATGTCTTCACTTAATATGCATCCTCAACAAACACACCTCCAATCATACATGGTGATATTAAAAGTAGAACATGAACAATAGAAAGAGATTTTGAACATCAATAATAACCAACTAGATTGATTTACATGTTTAGGACTTCCAACTACATCCCCAACCAATAGAAAAAATTTACCTATTCATGGATTTACTAAAACCCAAGAAAAATATACAAAGAAGAATGATGGTTTCCCCCTAAGGAGACTAGGTTTTTGATGTAGAAGATGTGATATGAGAGGTAAAAGATAATAGATTACTTAAAAGATGGTTTGTTTAAGCCTTAGATGTCTCCTTTTATAGCCTTCAATGTTTGTCCCTCAAGTATACTCTCTTTCTAGGGTTTAGAATTCTTTCGGGACCGTGTTTTCCTTGTTTTAGAAGTCCAAACTCGTGCTAAGTACTCCGCCTATGGATAGGAATTGTTCCCACGACCTAGCCATATCTAAATTATGAACTTTTGGATGATTCTCATGGTCAGCTACGGTTGGGTCGAGCTAGGAAATTCCTGGCTATAACTGAGCCTGAATTTCACCTTTTCTTTCTTCCACCATTTCGGCCATAACTTATTCATCCGACGTCCGATTGACCTTATTATTTTTGTGTTGGATTCTCTTATTCCTCTACAAGACGGTGTCTTCCAATTCTTCATATTTCTTCATAAAATTTTACGGCTAGGTTGAGAAGCATTTTCAAACTGTATGTGAGTCTGGAATTCTTATTTCACTTCTTCATCTTGTCTACGGATAGATATTGGAACTTTCTTAGCCGTAAGTTCTTCTGGACTCACCCCAAAAGTATATTTTCAGCTCTAACTTCTCCATTGTGCGGGAACGACCTCTTTTTTTCTTCTTTAGTTTATTAATCTTCAAAATGCCTAAAGAACTCAAAACAAAACAAATCAAAGCATAAAAACAAGAAAACTAACAAGAAAGCAATTAAATAGAGTATCAAACTAATGCAAATAGTGTACCTATCAATAACCCTACATATATCCATAAAACTCAAAATATTTTAGCAAAGGAAAAAAAAATTGATCGAGTCCCATGAACAAATTACGAAGTTATTTAAGGGCGACTTGGGCCCTATTTATGAAAGTTTAACATGATCCTTAAAGTGATGCTCATGAAACCCTGCTATACCATCGAATATAGATACTTGAAGTACGCATGATGCATCAAAAACTAACCATTATAGTCGTGTATAAGTATAACTAGAACACAGATGTTGTCACTCCATTACTTTAACTTTCTACCTTGTTTGTTCTTTTTCCTAATTTACGTAGGATATTCAATATTTTATGATTTTATCCAAACATGAATCTAAGTTCTCTAAATTAAAAAATTACTATGAAACTTTACTAGTTACCATAAACAGTATCAAATCAATCATTGGAAACCAAAACCTAGCAAGTCGTCTTGATAATCCTACTTATTCGTACACAATACCACCAGAAGCCAATAAGTACGTCATGGTACACAATATTAGATAAAAAGAGGACAGAGAAGTGGTCCCTTTTTGTGTTAAGAGAGAAACATAAGAGAGAGAAGTGGTCCCTATATGGGTAGATTAATAAACTAATAACATATGACCTTCTTTAATGTAAATAAGTTTATCTTTTTGACATAACCCATTTATGGAAACCTTGTCTATCATTTTAAAACGGATAAAATAATTTTTTTTCAATGAATCTAAGTTGAATAGTCAAGTATACTCAATTGTTAACTCTTTAATTTGTATAAGCTTGTTTGCAGATTTGCACAGTAGAGTTAGTGGCTCATGATATCGTACAATCTTTTTATAACATTTGGATGGCGTTTGTGGTTGATAATGCTGCAATTCTTGATTCTCTAATGGTTTTCTCACCTCCGACAGTCTGTCAAAGTGATATTTAACATATCTCATGATCAAGATGATATATGTTTTGCATAGATTAACTCTTTTATATTAAAAATTATATTGCCCGACGATCTGTAATTTAAATATATATGTGATTCTGTTGCAACAACATTGGACATAATTTATGCCATGTTTTCTTTCAATTATATTGTTTAGATCAGAACACTTGTTTGGTATAAAATAAATATTGCATACAGAAGATAGGTTTCATGGGTACTCAATATTATATTAAATGCCAATAGAGTTACAGGGGATAGGGGTCTGAACTATTATTGCGGTCCCATATATCATCCTTATTCATCAGGAAACAAAAGAATAACATAAACACAAAGCTACAATAATGATTAACTTGCTCCAGCTAACTTCCTAAGAGGAACTGTCTTAGAGCTCTTTGAATGAAGCCTTATAAAATTCCAATCGGATAACATTGACAAACTCCCACAAAAGAAACAACTATGAACTTGGCATTGGTTAGGTCTTCTTGAGCTTTCTTAGTTTCTGCAACCAAAGAAGCATACAACCTCTTTAATGCCAATCTTGATTATTTCTTCATGTGTGAGAATCTATAATAACTTATACGCAAAATACCCAGATAACAATCAAAATAGTGAATATTTTAACCAAAACAAAAAACAACACTTCAATTATTTGTAGAACACAGTTAAATATCGACGACTAAACCTGACGTGAATCGAACATGTAACCTTCTAACACGAAGTTAGATGTGCTACCATTACGCTGCAGATACGTGATTTAAAAGACTTGTTTTAGTATGGGACAGAAGCAAGATTTACCTTCAGTGCCAGTCATTTCAATAGAAACAATGGTTCCTACAAGAATGGGAAATCAATTAATCATATTTTGTGTAGTAGTAGTTGTACTGCATCTCTATTCTTGTGATTGATTCATAAGACTACGGCATGATTTTTTATGCCATCTGCATCCAATTGATAAATTCATAATCAACAATCTTAATGAATAATAATTCTTCAAAGAAAGCATAGGACCACAAAAATAATAAATAAACTAAAAGAGGTCACCTTAAACCAATTTGTTTCTCACCCATATGTAGCAATACCCATCCATGCATACTCTATTATCTCATCACAAAGAAAAAAATATATAGATTAAAGTAGCCATATCTACATATCAACTAATTTTAATTTATTTATCGATGGTTTCATGTTATAGTGATGATATTCAATATATGTTATGTGGAAGAAAAGCAATATATACTACTTTGATATACAACAAGCTTATAAATTTCCTTATTATTCTTCTTGAAACTTTTTTATAGAAAAAGATCTTTATAGGGGTTGTCCAATGCTCAAAGTGCAGATTCCACGATTAAAATCCTATATGCAAGTCCTAAAGATGCAAGTAACTTAATAGGTTTAGAACTCCATATATTGTCTAAAGGAGTTTATCATCTCTGAAAAATGCCAAAAAAAATAACTTTAGTTGTTTGTGGATGAAATAAAGTGAATGACCATATAGATTTAATGCAAATTATTGATCGGGGAAATTAAAGATGATTAAATACAATAGTAAAATGATATCAAAAGAACGTCATGTCAATAACTACAATGGTCAATGAATCGTACAATTTAAAGACATTCATCATTAATAATGAAATATTTATATAGATAGATGCTGGTAAAATGGGAAAAGAGAGATGGGGTACCAGCTGATATCTCCAAGGAGATCTCTTTCTCCAAAAGATGGACACTTATATATTAAGTCATACACATCCATTTCAATATTGACTTGTTACTTACTCACTTTAAATTCTCCACCTCTCTCTTTTACTTATGCCCTCAATTTTTGTTGTTGTGCTGCAATAAAAAAACATGATTTCACATTGAAAGATTAAAAAAAATGAGTTTCATCAACACCTGCGGCCTCAAACTTTTTTTAAAAAAATTACCTTTATACTTCGTACATGACTCTTCTTCATCCATTACTATTTGTTTAGCTACATATAGCTGACACAACTGCAATAAAAAATTCATATGGATCACCTTTAATTACCAAAATTTGATATTGTTTCGCACACTTTCTTTACTTTCAAATATAGTTTTTTTTTAGCGTAGTCGTTTTATTGAACATCACCAATTCACCACCACATGGAACTTTTATCAAATGATAACCATGAAAATGACATGATATGGTTTTTTATTACTTTAAAATGATTTTTTTTTTGTGATTTACGAAATTGAATAATAATAGATGTAGTACAAAGTGTAAATCATATAGATGATACAAGTTTTCCATATCCAAGGTATGCATTTAAAATAAATAAAAATAAATCATTAATTATGTCAATGAAGCAATTCGGCAAACATGCACACGTAGTACATCAATTAAATATATGCATTCCGATTATATGTTCTAGCAAAGAAAACATAAATTTATCACTCGATAAATTTAGGCGTAAAAGTTACTGAATTTGGATGGCGCACTTATATTAAAAATCACAATCAAATAAAAGTGATATGGGAAGATATAATGACTTCATCAAAGAGAATCAAAATCACATCGCAAGTTGTTATTTCCACTTAACCACAATTATGTGAAAGACCTTATGGAACCAAAACCCCAACTAAAGAACGAGGCTTTCCTATTTATATCTGAATACCATCTAAGTTATATGCATTAAGGGAATACTGAGTAAAGACTTTACTATGTTGTAAATGAATGACGGGTTCTAGGTCAAACAATACCATACCTAAGAACCAGCTTCATTGATCGAGTCATGAATCGGTTTATCAACGAGGAAGCATTAATATTATAGCATTAATTATAACAAATTGGTAGTAACATAATTCAAGTGTTATCCGTGAGCTAATGATCGATATTATATAAATAAATGACATGCATGGAATCGATTATGCCCTAACATCATTACCTAATAAACTGGTAACAACTTCTAAGGCATCATCCGAACAAATATGCTTGTGATGAATGTCTTTCTAAAGATGGGTCCTTGATGAATATGTTTTTTATATTTCTAAAGTGTTGTAACACCATCAACCATACTATCATTCATCCTTAGAAAAATTAAGTTGAAATCCAAAAACACTATTAAGATAGTGTTGTGTACTTCTCATAATACACCTAATCTAAAAGATCGCCTCTTAAAAAAAGTCATACCACTATGAGACTCAACTACAAACATATTAATCCACCATACTTTTCGTCAACCAAGGATTCAAAAATCAAAGACCTAAAACAAAACCCAAATAAGGTGATGGTGGTGTTGTTATTGATGTACGGTGGAATAAAAAGTTATTGTTTCTTTATTGCCTAGAACAATTCATGTAAAAGTAATTAATAAGAAATTGTAAAAATAAGTAAATCATATTTTAGAAGCTGAGAGTTTAACCTTAATCTTGTAGTATAAATAATAGCTACAAAGAATCTCATAAAAGCATAATCATTTCTCATAACATAAATACAAAATAATGACGAATCATTTCTTTATCTATAAAGAACCCAAAGACATGACACTTGCAATGTGTTTTCACAAAGACAACAACTGACAGATAATCCATGCTACTTTTTGTTTTACTAATCAAAATATAGATAAATTTGCAAATCTAAACTATGATAGAGACAAACAACCAACCATTAGAACATGAATCAAAGAACACCAATCAAGCAATGCTTGCAAATAACAAGTGAAACATTAGGAGACACATGTGATAAGACCCTAAATGTATAAAATAAAGTTGTACGAACAAAAGTAATTAGGAAAAAAATTAATCTTACTTGAGAATCTCAGCCCATGTTTGAGTTCCCTCAGTAGCAAATAGGATAAGTTTGCATGTTACACTATTTCTATTCCCATTTTTTTTTCAACTTTCATTGACTAAAGTAACGTTTATTGCAGAGGCACAGTTACAAAAATAAACCTTTGATGTTTATTGTGGGTGTAAAGCAGTAAGTTTCTGATGATGATGTTCCAAAATTTCCTTAATGAACTGTGGAACACATAATTAACACATAAGTATTCGATTGAAACGGAATAAAATCTGTAGAAAAGAATATTACCATCAAATAAAACACATGCATAATGTGTAAAGTTTTATTCGGTTAAGTACATATCACGGTCAAGTATCAAAAACGATATAACTAAAATACCTAGTGTTTATGGTAAATATACAATGAAGGTTTATGGATGTCCGACACCAATAATTTTTACATGGATACTAAAAATTATTGATTCCATAAAACTGTAACAAAAATAGGAAATGAGGTTTATATATAAGCTTTCAAATTGAATGGATTAAGAAAAGCTTACGTAGAATTTCAGCTGCACTTTTTCGCAGGCCATTAAGTCCTAGCCCGGAAAATTTAATCAGAGAATCACCATACCCATTATATATGTTTTCTAGTAACAACTCGTTTTCCATTGCCGATTCTCTCATCAGGCTTAGTGTCTCTGCAAATATTGCCAAGGCTTGGTCCAAATTTAGAGGAAAGTGAAATTCCATATTTTTCTCTTGGTTCTGCAGGTATCTCTTCAACACTTTTACTTTCCTGAAAGACAACTGAAATGAAACTAAGGCTTTAAACCAGAAGGAAATCAACTTTAGTAAGTTCTATTTTCATCTTAGTATATTGCCTAAAAACTTTAAAAAACTGTGACTAGCTTTGAAGCTCACTACGACCAAAGAGCCAAATATCAGTTGTAATGACCGATATTATCCACTGTATATTTGTATAGGTTGTGGACCTATACGATATCTTAAATATAATCAATACATGGAACTTCCTAAAATCGGTTGATACAGGTGATGCAAAGATAAAGATCTAGAGGTGAAGGAGGATGAATGAAGAATACAAATTTTTTTGTGTGTGTACATAAAAAAAACAATTGTGTTGTAAACATAATGAAAAAATATTACCTACACTAATTTTAGGTTTCTTTCGATGTTTAATTTTATATAAAATTAATTATAATTACCGTATTATCCTTTGGCCTTAAAGTATATTGACAGATTCTACACTATACTTGTTTAACTTGTATTTATTTTGTAGTATGTGTACTGACTTTGATGCATTCAAATATACTAAATTTTTGTAAAACATTTTTCTGATGTTGTACTTTTGTTTTTGAAACATATATGTAGCATTTATACGTATTAAATTCAATCCCTTGTTCCACTGATATAGCCATCCAATTCTATTATTTGAAACATTAGCAACAATTTAGTTTGATAGTACACATATTTTGATCGGCTAAGCGGCCATCTAGTCTTTTGCGCTAGTGTAAATTTCTTATAATGGAAGGTATTATGGTGATCTTAAAAATATTTGAAATTCTAAGGTTATTACGTATCCTCTGATAAACATCGATATAATATTTTGTATAAGCGTAACAGACCAAACTGATATAAGTATGATACGCGATATTAACTACTTTGATTATGACTGCGTCTTATGAATTTAAAATGAAGAATACATAAATGAAATAAAAACTATACCTGGAAACAATGTTCGTCGCATGGTTATTTATTCGCATCAGTTCTGCACGATTATGGTTGCTTCTCACCCTGTCAAGAAAAATTTCCTACTAAATTAAATATTAACAGTACACATATACTAATTTCTAGAACTGAACGCAAAGAACAAACCAATAAGGTTTACATGGGCGATCATATTCTAAGAACAACCGTTAAGAGGGCAATAAAATACCTATTGCGTAAACTAAATCGATTTTAATTAATCTTGGTGAAAAATACATAAATGATACTTACAAGAATTGTTTGGAAAAAACAACACTATCAAGCAACGACGACAAAAAAAATAATTTTTTTTTAAAAGAGTTTGAAGATGCATCAGAACTCCTGTCCAAAATGAAGCACTAACAATAATACAAGCAAAATAAATCATGAGAAAATACGGTGTCGTACGAATATCAATTTATCATATGCTAGTTTTCGCATCTAAATTTATAATGAAGCAGCATTTAGAATATGCATCAGTCAGTGAGTTAATCCATGTGCCTGAAAAGATCTCTTGTCGAAGTCAGCATGGAAAAAAAATATTTAATGCAAATACTATGTACAAAAATAGAAGAAATGGAAATGAAAAATCAGTAATTAACCATGGGCGATATCTTGTAGTTGTGTCAACAAAGAATGTTACAGGTCACTGCAATTTACATACCACATCTGATATTCACCTTCCGAAAACTTATATTTCTCCGTTTCTGGTTCAACAAGCTCTTCCTCTCTATCAATAAAAATAAAGGTTTCATCACCATATTAATCACAATATACCTATCCCCTCCCAAACACCAATTGATCTTAAGCCATCCTCTAATTTCTACGGGTTGAGTGAAAAAATTAAGAAATTAATAGCACATATGATAGATCCAGAATAACATAGGACAAAAGTATATGTCTAAGATGTGTATGATATTTACAACACAACAATGTAGATCTCAAAGTTGTCCATAATTTTTAAAAAACATCCACAAAAAACAACTATCACATCCTTATTATAATAATTACCCCACAACTCTTTAAAACATTAATCACCGAATTCTAATCCCAAAAAATCACGTGATAACTTAACAAAAATACTCGGTACACCCTCAAAAACGTAAACCATTTAACTGTGTTACTTTCCAACTCTGAACCATCACTTGGGTACCTTTAGATAAAACCATATTAGTGAAACTAATACGGACATAAGGCACATCAACGTATGTATATATATATATATATATTGACATTGAAGAACTTGAATGTAGAATAAACGAACATATAATGTATCGAAGAAGAATTAAACAAAAATAGAATAAGAGCATATTTACAAATTATTAATACTTCCACTCGTAACATTATTTATGGATGAAAATTCAACACCATTCTCGTCTTCAGTTTTAATAAAATTAGCAGTTATGAGACCAAAGTCTAAAAGAACGAGCAAAACCAATAAAAATTCCAACTTTATTCCACAATAAATAATACAATAAATGAACGAAACCAAGTATGAAATTTATTTGAAATATTATGTACATTATGAGGATTAATGGGAAGCTACTTTTGAGATAAATTAAGCCTGATTGTTAACTTTGAAATGAAATCTTAACTTATTTTTAGAAATTCTATGTTCCAATCCCATTTATAATATGAACAAAAAAGAAAGAAAAAAACATTATACACTGATATAAGTTGATACCTAATAACTTTGAGGTAAATGATTTTTTTCTTCTTTAAAACCTTAACTGCATATATTTGCCCAGATTCAGGATTATGAGTGTATTTAAATTTTGCGCATAACTAAACTACATACTTTTAATGGTTAGTCTGCGGGAATAAGCGCACACACCCAATCAAAACCCAAAATAAACTCAACATAAATCAAAAAAAGTGTGAGAGAAGAAAAGAAACGAAAGAATAACAAGTTAAAGTTTTGAGATGTGAGATAAGAAAAAAGGTAGAATGAATACAAAAAATTGTTTATTGCTTATATACAGCCTCCCCGATGAAGGATCGGTAATTTTAGTGATCATGTAAAATTCAACGGTGTATGATTTTAAAAAGTTTTGTAATCCCGGTGTAAGAACACGGAATAAATTCTCAGTCGTTTATTCTCAAATCTGGACGATCCAGCGGCCATACAACGCAATCAATAAGAGTCGTTGGTCTAGTGGGTAACAACCATACACCCAATCTACAATTTACATTTTCTCATCAACGTACTTTTTACCAACCAATTGCATCCAACGGACACGAATGGTTTCTGGCCGAGCCAATAGGGGAGGGCGGCTAAGCTCACCATCAACTGGGAGAGCGGGTGAGCTCAACCAGTGCTAGTTTTATTCTGGAGTGAGAGATGTGTTGATTGTGGGTTTTTGACAAGGGAAAAACAGTAATACTCCCCTTGCAATGCTGCTTCTTTTCCTAGCTGCAAAAAGCATGAAATAAATATACACTAATTTCTGACAAGCATCAGAATTATGAGTACTACTCTTATCCTACATTCTTCAAGAAAATTGAGAAAGGATATCCATCTCCTGGATAAATTAGCCTTGCATCTCTTTGTCATATATACGCACCAGAGAAATTTCAGAGCTTTATTCAACTAAAATCTCGTTATTTCATGTGCATTCATGCAAACTACTTATATAAAACAGGATATATTGGTTATACAAAATTGCATACATTCAGAATAGAGGTTACGCCATATCTGAATAAAAACATTGATTAGATGCATACCATCTAAATTTCAGAGTCGCATCAAGCATAATTTCAAGTTGCAAACTTCCGCAGTTGAATTTCTTGAAGATGTTCTGTATGCACTGCACAAAAGTTAAGCATAAATGCTAACAATTAAATCTCACAAGACTGAGAAACCTTAAATAGGCCATAGTTATGTTCATGGAAATAGTAAATGTAAATAATAATAGCATATATGCAATAGCTCTGGCACCAGCAAGTACCAGTACTAACAAGCCCTAACCAAGCTCCTAACACGGACGCACTAAACTAACAAAACCAAGCAGGAGCTAATAGAGCCAACAAAGTCAACAAAGGAAACGAAGCTATACTAGAAGCCAGACAGAAACGCTAGCATAGGCGCAGAAGTGCTAATGGTTCCACAAAGATAACACTAGCGCTAGAGCTAGCGCCTGTTGCGGTGCCATCTTCTTTGCGCTACTGCCATGTTCTGCGCTGCTCCCATGCCTCTGTCGTGCTGCTGTCGCGCCATGTTCTGCGCTACTGCACCATTCCCATATACTTGTTCTAACAACACTATGATTGAGCCAACAACACTTATACGTAATGTTGTTGCTAAGAACAAATTACAAGGTACAAACACGCCACAAATATGTTATTTCCGTGCAAAATTACCATAAAGCTCTTCCGCATCATTATTTTACAACAAACTCACAGTTTTGAAGCCATGAATCCACTAACTCCTACGAGACATCAAACCATATTATATGGGGGATTAAACATAGGGTTTTGGTTTGGTGGTTACATCAACATGGGCGTAGCAACACCCCATGACAAGGAAGTTATAAAGTAAGTGGTAAGTTGAAGTTGTTGAAGAGATAATGGAGTAATGATCTGGAAGTTTCCCAAAAATTCCAAAGACAAAGTGGACGGTTACTCCCACAACCTCCATCTCTCCATCTCCCCACAACTTCCACTACTTTACAAGGAAAGTGTGTGGTACCAATCACTATAAATAGTCTACTTAGCCTATTTCGTAAAACAGAACATGGAACAGATAGAAAATCATTCTCACAAGCTCTGTTATTCTTCATCCCTACTCACCATTCAACATACATAAATTCCTTCAAATTTCTTTGCCTCTCTCCCTTAAGATCAAACCATCTCCTTCTTTGTAACCGAAGCAAAACGTAAACAAACATTCTTCTTGTTTAGATTCGTTTTGTACGTTTTTGATCCTCGAACCTAAAAAGTACTTCAATAGTACATTGTTTTTCCTAGGAGCAATTTTTAGGTACAAACAATTGGCGACCACAATGGAAGATCAACCTCTCGGTAATAAAATTCAAATCTTCAAAAATGGTGGATCTTAGGTCAGGTTCAGCAACCAATCCTAATTCAAGTTCAACAGCCTTTACTGAAGGTGTCAAAGACAAGGATCAGGCGTCACCAACTATAACATATTTCATGAAGAGACAGGAGACCTTGGATGAAACTCAAGTAGCCATGGCCACCACTCCGAAAGAAGTTCTTATCTTCTTTAAGACTTTAACGGAACAGTTAACATTGGAGCAACATCATCGTCAAATGGAGCAAGCCAAGAACGCAACCGCCGGCGGTTCCAACATGTCAAAAGCTAATCCCCAATGAGATGATGAGGTACATATTATCATCGACTATGTACCAGAAAGGAGTCAACAACAAAACTTCGTCACTCGTGAAGACCTGGAAAGGATCCTGCAAAATCGTGGAAAGGAAGACTCATCTTCATTCCATCAACACCAACCCCCTTACCCAACAGAAATCAGAGGGTTGCACTGCCAAGCGGATACTCATCACCTCCATTCTCATTGTACGATTGCACGGGAAACGGTCGAGAACATGTCTCTCGATTCTTGGAGTCACTAGGAGTGCATGAATGTAATCAAGTATTGCGGCTCAAACAATTCTTGAAATATCTTACGGGAAGAGCCTACACTTGGTACAACAACCTCGCTCCCAACAACATCTCTAAATGGTCTCAGATGTTCAATGATTTTTTTTAAAAGTATTTTTTTATCTCTGAGGAAATCACTCTTTCGGATTTGTGAAGAATGTTCCAGACAAACAATGAGCATCCCAACGAATACGCAAAGAGGTTCATGATACAAGATCTCGACTTCCATGACCAGAACGTGACTGAGCAAACATTGGTGGAGCTTTGCGTCAATGGTATAATTCCTTTTTATCGTGTGTTATTAGAAAGTTTACCATTTAAAACCTTCTCTGAGCTACATAAGGCCGCCAAGAGATCAGCGACAACTGCCTTATCCTTGGTGGAAAGGACAAGGATTGCAAGAGAAGAAAGTCATGGATAAACCCGTGGAAGTAGACGTTTGTTGAACAAACAACACTTTATCCAGCACTCCATAGGTGATGTCACTGATGAAGGAGCCAATAGGAAATCAGAACCTCAGCTGGCATCATATGCCAAGCGCATTGTATCAGCCCCGACGATAACACCGACACAAACTCAAGGACAAGGCTCAGTCGAGACTCCGCGCCATTCACAAAGAAACAAGAGGGATCTAACAATCCCAAATTTCCACTTTCCCATGGAGGAGGTCCTCGAGCTGTTGGAATTATGGGTACAAAATGGAGCTATCAAGTTACCACATGTACGAAAGCCTCCTACCGAAGAGGACATGTCAAATCCAAAGTATTATCACTTCCACGGATTCGTTAATCATCTCACTAGCGAATGCAATAGCTTGAGACGTATATTCATAGAAAAGATCAACTCAAGAGAGCTAGGCATGGGGACTGAAGGTGTCCACAAAGATCCACTCACCGTCAGGAGATTCACCCTTTCTGGAGATTCCGTCAATCCAATCCATGATGGAGTGCATATGTGAACTTCTTTACCTATCGAAGGCACAACGCAAAGATATCTTTACTGCCCCCAATCGTGTCATGTCGGGTAAGCATCTACTCTTCGCCGAAAAAGCTATTATGCATCCCAAGTCCTCTTCAGGAGGCATAGTCATCAAACACGATGAGAAACCTAGTTGGGGACTTCTCACCACTTCTTGCCTCATGGACACCCAGTTCGAGCAAGCACTAATTGACGCAGGCACCGATGTCAATATCATCATTATCAAGACTCTACGAGCTACAGGAATCTTCATGCATGAAGCCACGCACTCAGCAACCATAATCAAGAATTTGAAGGGTAGTCTCTAAGCGCTTACGGATACATCACTCTTGTGGTAAAAATGGGTGACTCTCGAATGCATGCCAAGTTCTAGATCATTAAAGAGGATCCAAATTATGATATGGTTATGGGACTCCCATGAGTCCGTAGGAACAAGATGGGGGCAAGTGAATCTCCTATATCGGCATCAGCACCTCCAAGACTCTCAAACAATTCTGTAAATCCCGAGGACGGCCCATCAGACGAATTTCGTCGCGTAATAGAGTTGGATGTGAAGCAATTACCAGGAGAGGATGTGGCATCATATATCCGAAGGTTTCACACACAAGTAAGTCATATCCAACCAACTTTTTTACAACCAGCGATCCCACGTCCCATCAAAGCTTGGGGACTTGACCCGGATATCAACCCTACTCTGACTCGGCGATGTGAATGGGAAGATGATCCTTTTTAAAATTTTATCGAATGGGTATGGATCATCTCTACTAGAGATAAGCAAACCAGTAACCTGGGCATTCAGAAGACATGTCGTGAAGTTAAGGGGTCTAAACCCAATGTCTTCCATGTCGGAGACAAAATGGAGAAAATCACGGCCTCTCCCGAAGAAAAGCCATATCTCATCACCGAAACCATGATCAGTGGTTATTACAAGCTTGTCAATACTGACAAGCCAGAAGGGTGGTCATATATGGAAAGTGGCTTATAGCTCACAAGGCTTAAACCGTCCTATCGCCACCTCACAATATTTTCCTGTTTTATGCAATATTTGTAATTCCTCCAAAATGTTTGCAACATCTTGCATTCATACTTAGGATTTCAATCTATTAATCAAGGAAAACATTATTTCGTTCAGAAAAAAAAATGTCTTTGCAAATCATTTAAGAAAATCCCCACCTACTCAGAAAAATCCCAAAAACCATAAAGAGTCATACATCTCAGAAAATCTAGAAAAAATCCTTGAAAATCGATTCACCACCTTCGGAATATGCCTTATCCAACCTCCCAAAAAGCTCAGTTACAAGCTTTAATTCCCGAGAAAGCCTCTCAACTTCATGTCTAGTTTATCCCTTTCATACCCATCTTGCAAACGCTTCTCAATAGCTTCAAAATGACGACGAAGCCATGCGACATTGAGTTTATCCCTTTCATCCCCATCCAAAGCATCCTTCCAGTCTTGAAGCACCATAACAGAAATCTCTCTACGAGGGAGATAAATCATCTCACGCACAGTCGGCAATAATACATATACATCATTCTCCATATTACGGTAGTTCTTGGGGTTACCTACGAAGAAATGATTCAAACTTCTTCCATACTTTGGTATACAACTCAGCATAAGTGGACGGGACAGTGAAGTCACCAATGCACACGTAGTCAAGTCAAGTCCTATCAAACCTGAAGTCAAAATGAACTGCAACATTCGGATATTGAACTGGTATAATCTCCATCATATCAGCATTTTGTACAATAACGCCACTCGAAGTGCTTTCTTCAACAACCGCATCAGAAAGAGCTCTCTCTTTATTTTGATATGGAAAATACACATCACCAACATCAAGGTTCATTTTAATCTACAATCCTTCACCAATAAGTTCATCTCTCTGATTTGGTCCATTCTCCCCCTAAAATGAGAACATTGAAGAGAGAATGAGCTAAAATAGCTTAAACACAAGGAATTTAAACATATATCATAAAGTTTATAAAATGTGTCCATTATCAACCTAAACATTCATCAAAATGTGTTTTGTGTCATGAAATATGGTTTAGAAAAGATATGGGTCGTTTTGTAAAAAGGTCGTCAGAAATGTTCATACATAACCTTCCGGAAGAACTGAAATTAGCGCCAATCGGTAAGAAATTTTATGATGGTTTATATACCAAATGATTAATATGGATGTCTACTATAACATGATAAAATTTCGGGACAATCAGATAAGCGAGCTAGTAAGGCAGACAAAACGGTTGACTACATGACAGTTGAAAACCTACAGAATTTTGCCTCAAAAGTTCTGGACGCTCGGTGTCAAGTATTTTTTACTTAGAAAATGGACTCAAAATTTAGAAATTATTTTCTCAAAATTTAATTCTGTCTTTTATCTAAAGAATGAGATGTCAAACACCTTATTCCGACTTCGGACGAAGATTTTACGGTCATTACGGCAAGAAAACCTGAACCTGAAATTTTCTGACAGCGAAAATCGCCAAAATTCTACATGAAATCATGCATGGTTCCACACATTTGGGGGCTTAAGGGTTATAATTATGTCATTATGATTCTAAAACAATAAAGGAGACTTACTTGGAGCTACAACAAGTCATCAGAAGCAGAAGGTGCCTCGTAATATGATTCACCGCCAAGTTCTTCATTTTCCACCCCGAATTCTTCGATTACTTCAGTATGGGATGATTTCTCAAGTTATGGTCATTTTTATCTTCTTCCTCAGAGCTTCCAACCACAATGGTGCTTTCTAGCATCGAAGTATTCATATTGATAGCCATCTAAGCATAATGGTTATTCACAAGAATCAGAATCCATCAAATTCAACAAGACATAAAATTATTATTTAGAAATCTCCATAGTAAGCTCTACTCACGACATAAGAAGCCGAAGCACCAGGAACAGCTGGGACGCCAAATTTAAAGGGTTGAATGTTTCAGTCAC
This sequence comes from Papaver californicum, assembly GCA_023531435.1. Taxonomy (NCBI): domain Eukaryota; kingdom Viridiplantae; phylum Streptophyta; class Magnoliopsida; order Ranunculales; family Papaveraceae; genus Papaver; species Papaver californicum. The sequence goes on along the minus strand of JAJJMC010008370.1, from coordinate 6,790,499 downwards.
CCTGATAAGTGATGACCCAAGGCTATACAAAGATGCTTATCAGAATAAAGTATAAATATGCTTCATACAGAAAAGAAGACTAACAGAAAACAAAAGACATTTACTTTCTTCGAAGGACGGTCTCTACTCCCAGGCATAATTACTCGTGGCCTTTTCGTCCCAGATTGAAGAGTAGCATTTGTTATGTCATCAAACACAAAATGTTCTGGGAACCACGACTGCAAAAGGAAAAATTAAACACTTAATCACTGGGTAAAAGATAGTGATTAAACAAAAGATGATTTGAGGTACCTGTTTCAAGCTGATGATCAAGTCACGCTTCAGTTCAGAAGTAATCCTGAAGTTCGACTGAGCTTCTAACTCCTTCTCAGAAGGTTCACCACGAACATCAGAAGGACTACTCAACATGAAGTTCTTGAGAAGAATAAGTTGTGCATTCCAGAAACCAGCATACTGATTAATAACACATCCTTTTCTATTGGCCTGGAGAAAAGGAATGTTTCGACCAGAAATAATGTGAGCACCCTCACAACGTTGAAGCACAGTTATATAAGGCGTCGCACTGCGGTAGTGAGGAATGGATTGATCAACACCCATCTTCCGAGCTTTCCTATCAACATTATAACTCTGAATGACGCAGATATCAAAAAATAATGACGAGAACGTGATCGGGGATACAACTGTTCATGAAAGTAGCTTCACTAACACTAGAAATATTACTATCATCGCTTGGGACAGAGCATATGAGAATATCGGACCTCTCAGCAAAATTCCCAGGTGGAATCACATGAGGAAGCTTCGAACCCCAAGGTCTGAAATTCACTTTCTTCTCATTATCCATTAAACTGATAAGACTAACAGGGGAAGGTTTCTTCTTACTCCAACAAAGTATTCTAGCATACTTTGTCCCTTCACTTGGAAAAGAAGGTCGAGCCTTTGGTGCATACTCAGGGAAATACTCCCAAATCCAGGCTTGCATAAACATAACATGGATAAAATATTCTATCTTGGCATAACCATTGGAAATCTTCATGTCACGAGTAAAAATATATGAATTAGTGTATAAAGTACCAAGGAACAAATTACTAAGAGGAAGAGTCTTCCTTCCAGCGAGCGAAACATCAAATGGAACAAGCGGAGCCTTCAGTTGATATCCAGGAGAACCTTCGAATATGTCTCTAAAAAGCCAAAGTACAAGACAACAATACGAATATGATGATCAGCAGCAAGACTATCAACGCTTACACTACCATTCCACCAGTAGTCAATCCAAATTGTATAATTCTTATTATTGAAACCATGAGACTTCTGCAACTCCACCATCTTCTGAATAAGGAGGATTATGTACTTCTTCTCCTTCTCAGACAGTTCGAGAATGCTACCAATAACTGGCAATTGCAGCAGGACAACCACGTCCTCCAGAGTGATCGTTAAATCACCCCAAGCACATGCCATTAAATGAGTTGGTCCACACCAACGTGAGAAAAATACAAACAAACCCTTTGTGTCTTTGTTGATTTTCAAAGTCTTAAATACTCGCATGATATTATCTTAGCATTCTCCAAAACCAGCTTCACCTGAGGATTCTTCAACAAAACTTTAGACCATCCTGCCCATTCAGATAAAGGGGTTTGGGATGTCTTAAAGTGAACAAACGAAGGCATGTATTCCCTTCTCTGCAAACAACACCTGACAAGGCCCTATGGATAAACACTCTGAAACTGAGGAGTGTTATTGATATCTGGAATGAAATTACCAACATAATCAGGAGCAGTGGCTTCTTCGATAACACCATCAAAGAACCTATCATGGATGTTGGACCCATCATCTAGAGAAATAACATCATAATTTTCGCTTTCATCGCGATTAAAAGAAGTAGCAGCATCATCTTCGTGATTATTAGACATCTACAACGGGTCAAATAACATTCACATCAACAACTGGATAATCATGCGCAAGGGTTGGTTATGTTTTATGTATATATGGTATTAATATGAAAATACATGCTTTTATATATATATATATATATATTAAAATCAAAAAAAGTTGATATAAACCCTAACATACCTGGTTGAAGCTTAACATCGTTACAGTGAAGCCAAAGAAAGATTTCTACAATCAAAAGAAGATAATTATCAATTCTTTAGTACTACGATTGAATAAACAATGGTAATTGAAGAAGCAAGTTAGTACTCACCCTAAAAGAAAAAAAAAAGAGTAGCGGAAATATGTGAGCAGTAACTCACGTAAAAGTAAAAAATAATATATATATACTTCACCTGAAATATTCACGTAAAAAAATAGAGTTACCTGGTCGGCGCCGGAAACCAGCAGGAGGTCGTCGACGGTTGACGCACGGTGATGTCACCGGTAGGAAGAGTTGATGTTGCTCTGACGGAAAGGAGAGAGAGAGGGTCGGAGGTGGTGATGAGAAGAATAAAAAATATAACAAGGGTTTACTCCCTTTTATAGTAATTGGTTTCCAAATATAGGTCAAAAAACCTATTTGAAACCATGTTCATGTGATGCACATGGGTCAGTTTTGGTCTCTCCACCATATAAATCAGCCACGCTTCACTAATTTACACTCCCCAAGCGATACTCTATTGTCCTACATGCACTACTCCATCAACTATTACTCCTTCAATTATTCAATACCATTAGAACGTCATCAAATCAGAATATATGGTAATGTACGACAAACTAGAAATTATCGATTTATTTCACTTATAACAGTAAAATAATATATATATGCAAATCACCATCTAGAGCTTACCACGAAACATATTACCGTTCCGCGCTAAGCAGGGGACTTCATGTTGATGGTGAGTTTTTGACAAGGGAGAAAACTGTAATACTCCCCTTGTAATGTTGCTTCTTTGCCTAGCTGCAGAAAGCATGAAATAGATATACATTATTTCTGACAAGCATCAGAATTATGAGTACTACTCATATCCTTCATTCTGCAAGAAAATCGAGAAAGGATATTCAACTCCTGGCTAAATTAAACCTGCAGCTCTTTGGCATATATGCGTACCAGAGAAATTTCAGAGCTTTATTCAACTAAAACCTCGTTATTTCATGTGCATTCATGCAAACTACTTATATAAAACATGATATATTGGTTATACAAAATTACATACATTTAGAGTTTACGCCATATCTGAATAAAAACACTGATTAAACGCATACCATCTAAATTACAGATTCGGATCAAGCATTATTTTAATTTACAAACTCCGCGGCTGAATCTCTTGAAGATGTTTTGTATGAACTGCATAAAAGTTAAGCATAAATGCTAACAATTAAATCTCACAAGACTGAGAAACCTTAAATAGGCCATAGTTATGGTCATGGCATTAGTAAATGCCAACAATAATAGCATATAGGCAATAGCTCTGGCACCAACAAGTACCAGCCCTAACAAGCCCTAGCTATGCTCCGAGCACGAACGCGTCAAACTAAAAAAACCACGCAGGAGATAACAGAGCCAACAAAGTCAACAAAGGCAACGAATCTACACGAGAAGCCAGACAGAAGCGCTAGCAGAGGCGCTTAAGTGCTAGTGGCAGCGCATCAGCGTAGAGCTAGCACTAGCGCTAGCACCTGTTGCGCTGCTACCGTGTCATCTTCTTTGCGCTACTTCCATGCTATGCGCTGCTGCCATGCCTCTGTCGTGCTGCTGCAATGCCTCTATCGTGTTGTTACCGTGCCATGCTCTGCGCTGCTGCACCATTCCATATACTTGTGCTAACAACACCACGATTGAGCCAACAACAATTATACTAAGTGTTGTTGCTAAGAACAAATTACAAGCTACAAACACGCCACAAATATGCTATTTACATGCCAAATTAGCATAAAGCTCACTGGCATCATTATTTTACAACAAACTCACGGCTTTGAAGCCATGACCCCACTAACTCCTACGAGACATGAAACCATATTATATGAGGGGACTAAACATGGGGTTTTAGTCTGGTGGTTACATCAACATGGGTGTAGCAACACCCCATGACAAGGAAGTTACAAAGTAAGTGGTAAGTTGAATCGGTTGAAGAGATAGTAGAGCAATGATCTTGAAGTTTCCCGAAACTTCCCAAGAAAAAGTGGATGGTTACCCTCACAACCTCCATCTCCCCACAACATTTACTACTTTACAAGGAAAGTGTGTGGTACCAATCACTATAAATAGGCTACTTAGTCCATTTCACAAAACAGAACAGAGAACAGATAGAAAATCATTCTCACAAGCTTTGTTATTCTTCATCCCTACGTACACACCATTCAACACACACAAATTCCTTCAACTTTCTTTGCTTCCCTCCCCTAAGATCAACCCATCTCCTTTTTTGTAACCGAAACAAAACGTAAACAGATATTCTTCTTGTTTGGATTCGTTTTGTACGATTTGATCCTGAAACCTAAAAAATACTTCAACGGTATACTGTTTTACCTAGGAGTAATTTTTAGATACAAATAAAATGTAATTGAGGGTTCAGGTTTTTGATTATTCAATTAATACAACTAACTCGCGATATGGCATAGGACACCTTTTCTCACCACAACAAGTACATGACAACATGATATTTCTATAATGCATTATAGCGTAGATGGAGCCTTCACTAACAATAACACTACAACATTTCCATAATGCATTATAACCTAGATGGAGTTGAAACTAACAATAACATTATAACATTGCCGTAATGCACTCATGGAAAACACATGCATCTGAAACCTACAACAGTAGTGATTCAGCACATCAACTCGCCGATGACATTTCAAGCAACTAAATGAGGTCAATTTTCTCCAACCCCACCATGCAATTGGTTAGGACATAAACATCAGTTACGACATAAACATCAGTTACTGTGCTACTCACATTTTTGGGTCTTGTTAGTGGTATATCTTAAATATTCTAAAAATGAACCAACTTAACAGAAAATCCCAATTTCACTTCTCACCACAAGATCTTTTATAAGAAATATCCCTAAATCAATCATCTTTAATAACAAACTAACCTTAAAATCATCCGACCGATGTAAAGAAAAACACACATAATCAAACAAGAAAGCAAAAAGCTTTCACAAATAAAAATAAAAGAACAACTAACTAATTAACCCCAATTTGTTATATTTCATGAGATTCAACCTAAATCCATTCATTAAAAATCAATATTATCTCTGGAAAAACACCCGGGTTGATTTAAAATACAAATAAATAAAATTCAATTAAACACTAAAGAAGCTTAATGAAACAGTTGCTGGTTTTCTCCGCACAAGAGTCACACATTTTAAATCTAACAACTAATAAGGTCTCTCAGACATTTTATCAATGCATGTCTGAGCAAATAACAGTTGCAAAAGAGTTATGCAAGTGAACCGGTACGAGTATTTGGGTCGAATTCAGAAACCGGGCCAAGTACCGTCTTCTTCTTAATCGCGGCATATTCGAATCGTTTGTTGGGTGCTCAGTTCTTTCGGAAAAAATCAATTTTTTAATTTAAGTTTTTTCCGAATTTGAATCAACTAAATGATTCAATCATTGAAGTGGATTTTATTTTGTTATTTTTTTATTTGAATGAAATCGAAGTAGATTTGTTAACATTCACTCTTTCATTTTGGATACTAAAAATTGAAATTTTGATTTTTTTTTCCTATATGAATAAGATAATGAAATTGATCTGACTCTGACCGATTCAATGAAGTTTTTGATAAAATTTGAACCAGTAATTTTTTTGTTTGATTATATGTGAATGAAATTGTTGATCAATAATTTTATGATTATCTCAAATCTCATCTTAATCTCATAAAATTGGTAAAACCAAAAATTTGATTTTAATTTCTTAGGTAGCATTTTACGATCATATAAAAGATATTCCTTTGGTCGTCCAATAATAAAACTAGAGTAAAAAAGAATTATACTGGTCCAGCAACAGATGTTGTCACGTCTTTTTCTTGGTTCTTCTTTTATTGGATTTTAACTTTTACTTCTCCAAGTTTTTTCATTTCATTGTATCTAGTAAAAATAAATAACCTAAAAATTTGATAAAATAGACCAATTTTTTTACCCGGCTAATTTAAGGCTTATTCATTTTATTTCAGGTCTACCACTAAAAGTTAAAAAAGAACATTTTGAAGTAAAATAAAAAACTCCTTATCCAACTATTTTTGTTTATGGCTAATTTATCCTTGATTGATTAGTGCACATTAATTCAATTAGCAGTTAAATAACCATGTTAGATGTGAAATTAAAAAGTGTTGATTGATCATCAAAACATGAAAATTTTGAATTTTCTTGATTTGAAATTTTTAAAAATTTTGGAAATTTTTTGGGTTCAAGAACAATCGGCTAATAAGACATTCATACGATGGTCGATTGTTCTTGATGTTCTTGATCCAAGAAAAACATCAACCAAGAATCAAATGGAATTTGTCCAAATCCATCTTTGATTTGTCTTACAGAGAATGAAAATACGAGCTCAATGCAAAAAGAATGAGGTCATTCCCGTCATATGGAGAAGTTATGAACAAAACAGTCGGAGAAAATGTCAAGTTTACAATATGTGGATAAGTGTATTTATATCCACCGATTATGGGTAAATTTGTTTACAGAAAAACTGTTGAATTTGAGTTTTCTATAATCGGCACACTTTGGGAACTTTATCCACCGATTATGGACGTATTTTTATGTAAAAAAACTATCGTTTTTTAGTTTTTTTTTAACAATCGACACTTGTGGAGGATTGTATCCGCCGAATGTAATCAATCGGCCATAAAAATGAAGAACGTATGCCGATTCCGAATAGATGTTCTTCATGGATCAAGACCATCAAGAACAACCGTTCATAAAAATGAAGAACTTATGTCGATTCTTGGTGATGTTTTTCACGGATCAAGAACATCAAGAGCAATCGGCCATCGTGTGAATGCCTTATTAGCTGATTGTTTTTTAACCCAAAAATTTTCCAAAAATATGAAAATTTTCAAATAAAAAAATGATTTAAAAAAAAAGATTCTAATTTTGATTGGTTATAAGAAAAATAGAAATAGATTGGAAGTATTAGGGATAAGGATAGAAATGTAATGTTAACTAATAAGAGTAATTTAGTAGTTTTACCCTTTTTAGACACCCCTTATCCCCTTATCTAGGTGAGAACAAAATTGGATAGTTCTAAAATAAAATGAGTAGGCTTTAAATTAGCCAAGGTTTTTTATTATACCAATAAAAATAATGAAAAATCACAAAAAAAATTGATTTATTAAACATAAAACTGAGAAATTAAAGAATTCCAACAAAAATGAATGAATGGACTAATTCTTAACAAAAACAACTCTCACAGCATATATATCAAAAATCAAATCGAAGAAAACAACAAAAACATTGAAGAAGTTTTTGTATATAAGTTAAATAAATCAAGGAGACTCAACTAAACTCTACTCATATCTAATGACAAAAAATAAACCCTATAACTTGCTTTTCTCTTGAAAATAACTTAGATCTCTTTACCTTCGTCCTAAAAAATAAACGAACAATTTGGTATGATAAATTGTCTATATATGGGGCAGAAGTAATATGTAATTCCGGTATTAAGCGAGATTTGAATGTATCTGTAACCGTTAGGGATGAGCATTTAAAGTCCTTCCCACCCGTCTAACCCGACCAATCCACTATTTCACGGGTGCACACCCACACAAGCGGATTTGATGCAGTGCAATTTAAGAAATATTCCTTCTGATAAACATCAAGAAATTTTTTATTATGGATCTCCATATGCCTCAGTGCTCCACACACACCTAAATGGACTAGTAGAGGGGGCACTTTTGGGAGTGTCAGTTATGGTGTTTTTAGAGTCGGTTTGTTTTGCATTTTTATTTCAGAAGTTAAATAGTTAGTGGATGTGATAAGCGTATGAACTTAAAAACCCCAAATTCACCCACTAGGTTTAGGGATACCGGGGATACACAATATAGAGGAGTATTAAGGAATCAATTATTCACTTTTGCGCCTAATTAGCTTTGCTCAAATGATAGTGTAGTGCCTCATGTTTCAATTCTTGACGAAGTATAAACAACTTTAATTGAACTGGTATTACAATTCTTGACGTGATAGTTTGTGAAGCGTGAAGCATCGCTGAATCTTGAATGTGTATCTAGTTGCATTCCATGCCTGTATTATATGTGGTTAACATTTGCTATCATGTTCATTTTCTTATTTTGGAGCGTTTTTATTTTGGTTTTGTTGTATTGTTTTTTGTTAGGTTATTAATTACTTAATCATGTGTTATTTTCTCTCTTGCTTTACTCGAACATAAAATCATGTTGGTGTGGATTTGGTTTTGTTTTTTGTTTGTTTTTTCTTTTGCCATTATCTTTCTCAAAAATTAACTTAAGTGTAAAATTCATTGATTTTCGTCGTATCCGATTCGCCCATACATCCATCTATTGGATGCAGATTAATTGGATGACAAATTAAATACGGATATCAAATCTAAAAAAATAATTATTATTTTGTCCAAGACCAAATAAAATACGATTTTCATTTCTAAAAAAAATATAATTATTTTTTTATTCTAACCTAAAAATAAATAAAATTAAAAAATTAATAGTATCTCTTTTTATGAATGAAATGCTATAGTAGCGTCCATCTAGAAATTATTGTTATTCTTAGTTCTATAATCCTTTTGTAAGTACACAAGACCTAACTACACATGAACCTGGTACGTGCGGTACTTATCAATGATACACAGGTCTATTCAGAAGAAGAGAGAGAACCGGATGTGGTAAAGGGAACTAGTTAAACTACGTCGGTGGTGTTCCAAGAGAGAAAAAGTTCATGATCTTAGGTTGTTTGGATATAGTTTTTGGTAGCGGCGGCGGCGGAGTAAGAATAAGATGTAGATTTTAAAAGTGATGGTATTAGTACACACGAGAAATTAAGATGTGGTTTTAACAATGATTGTTGGAAGAACAATGACATCAGTCAATCTTCACAATCTCCCCATACATCGTGATTACCCAAATACAAAAATATTCATCATATTATACATCAGATCCTTCGTATACTCTAACAGCATAAGGTATTGATGGATGTTTATTCATCATATATTTGTGAAAATCAAGATTTTTTATTAGGTTTCTTCAAATTAAATCAGGATTTTTATCGGTTAATATAATTTTAAATGATGTAATAGGAGAGTAAATTAGTAATAAATATTGCTAGTTATGTTAGTATATGGAGGAGAGTGTTTCACATATATCTCTAGTATTAGATCTTGTGTAAGCCTAGTATATAAAGAAAGAGATAATGTAAGAGAAAGTAGTGAAAGAGAAAAGTCATTTGAAATAGAGTTAAATAAAAGAGGTAGAAGAGAAGCTTATGCCCTCACCCCTTTTCATCAAATCCTTGTCAAAATTATTACTAATTATCAATCAAATATCCAATAATTGGTATCAAAGCCAAGATCAATTGAATCTGATCTTGGTTTGAGGAAAAAATCATCAAAAAAGCTGAGTTTTAGCTCAAGATCTAAGCAAAGAAAAAATTGGGTTTTGAAGCAAAACAATGACAAGTAGTACCAATTCAAATTTCTACATTCAACAACCATCAATACCACTTTTTCATGGTGAGAACTATGATTTTTGGGCCATCAAAATAAGACTTTGTTGATGTCTCAAGATGTATGGGAGATTGTTTAAAATGGTATGAAAAAATTCAAGCTATAACAAATACAACACAACAACAAAAGGATCTACTCAATGAGAATAGGAAGAAGAATGCTAAAGCATCCATGTACATTCAACAAGGGGTTGGTAATAATATTCTACCTAGAGTAATCCATTCATCTAAATCTAAGGAAGTTTGGGATCTTCTTAATGAAGAGTATGGAGGAAACAAGAAGGTAAGGGAATTAAAATTTTATTCCTATAGAAGAGATTTTGAAAATCTTAAAATGAATGAAAGTGAAAATTTAAATGAGTTTTCTTCTAGAGTTATTGAAATTGTTAATCAAATGTTGATGTGTGGTGAGAAGATGGAAGGAAAAAAAAAATTTAACAAGATTTTGATTTGTTTACGGGAAAAAGTTAAACCCATTGTGGCGGTTTCAGAGGAAACAAAGATTTCTCAACATTAAAGTCACAAGAACTATGGGCTTCTTTGAAGGTGTATGAACAAAGGGTGTCCCAACACTCGGAGAAGTCGATTGAAAGTGCTTTTCAATCAAAAATCATTTTGAATACAAAAAGTTCAAATTTGAAGCAAAATGAATACAAGGGTGATGCTTCATCAAGTTACAAAGGAAAGGGGAAATACAGCAAAGGAGGAGCAAGTTCTAAGTACCACAAAAAGAGTGATTCTTCATAAGCACCAAACTACAATTTTTGCAAGAAGAATGGTCACTTGGAGAAGAATTGTCGGAACAACAGAAAGACCCAATGTCACTGTTGCAAGAAGTATGGACATTTGGAAAAGGATTGTAGATTCAAAGACATTCAACAAGCCGGTTGTGCCGAAGAGAAGGAAGATAGAGACAATTTGTTTTATACTTGTCAAAGTACCATATGGAAACTTCTAAAATGAAGTGTGGTTTGCAGATAGTAGTTGTACTACTCATATGGCGGGTGAGAAGAACATTTTTGTCAATATGGACTCGTCCATGAATTCTCTAGTGAAGATGGGGAATGGAAACATGGTTCAAGCAAATGGAAAAGGTACAATTGGTGTGCAAACTAGAAAAAGTAAAAAATACATTAGAGATGTGTTGTATGTTCCGGATTTGGCACAAAATTTGCTTAGTGTTGGGCAACTTGTGGAGCTTGGGTATGCCGTCCATTTTGAAGATGGATATTGCAGAAACTTAACAACAAGATACAAGTGATGAAGAGTATCAAGATGGAGAATAATAGAAGCTTTCCGATGTGTTTCAAAAGGAAAACAATGTTACAATGAGGATGAAAACCATTGATGAAACATGGTTGTGGCATAAAAGACTTGGGCAGTTGAATTTCAATAGTCTCAAGGTACTTTCCAAGAAGAAAATGGTACAAGGAATTCCATATCAAATTGATCACAAGGATGGTGTGTGTGAAGGTTGTGCACTTGGGATGCAGCATCTCCAACCATTTCCAAAAGGTGTAACATGGAGAGAAAAAGAACTTCTTGGCCTGGTACATATACCAATGTGTGTGGACCAATGAAGACACCAACTCATGGAGGTAATAGATACTTTATCTTATTCATTTATAATTTTAGCCGTATGACTTGGGTGTACTTCATGAGATAAAAATCCAAGGTGTTTGGTATTTTCAAGAAGTTCAAGAGCCTTGTTGAGAAGCAAAGTGGCCATTACATCAAGGTGTTGAGAAATAATAGAAAATACAACAAAGAATTTAATAAGTTTTGTGAACATGAAGGCATGGAAGACAACTTACCGTGGGTTATACTCCTCAACAAAATGGTGTGTCTGAGAGGAAGAAAAAACCATGATAAAGATGGTGAATTCTATGCTTCATGAGAAGAGTATGCCTAAAGAGTTTTGGGTCGAAGTCGTGAATACGACTGTCTACCTATTGAATAATTCTCATACAAAAGTCGTATGTGATCAAACTCCATTTGAAGCATGGAGTGGAAAAATTGGTAATGTGTGTTATTCTCAAATTCAAAGGTGGAGAGAACAAAGCTTGATGAAGCAAGTGAAAAATTCATACTTTTGGGTTATAGCCTTTAATCAAAAGGTTATAGGTTGTTTAACTTGAAAAACAACACAACAATCACAAGCCAAGATGTGTTGTTTGATGAAAATGCTTCATGAAATTGGGAAGAAGGTAAAATTGAGAAGAAGACCATCATTTTTGATGAAGAAAAAGAAAATTCAACAACAAATGAAACTGAAATTGAAGAAGAGTTACCTTAAACACCACCAAATGCAAGGCTATAACCATCTACAAGAGGGTCTCCAAGGTCTACATCAACATCATCACCGTTGACACCAATAAAGAGGATGCAACAGTTGAGTGAAGTGTATGAAAGATGTAACTTTTGTATGGTTGAACCTGAAATTTTGAAGAAGCATCAAAAGAACCCATTTGGGTAAATGCTATGGGAAGAAGAGGTTCATGTCATTGATGAGAACCATTAATTGGAGCGAGTGTCAATGCCAAGTAACAAAGAGGTTATTTGCGTGAAATGGATCTACAAGGTAAAGTACAATGCAGATGGATCAGTTCAAAGATACAAACAAAGGTTGGTGGCAAAGGGCACAACAACCCAGCATCGTCTACGATGAGAGTTTTACACTGGTTGCTCGTTTTGACACCATTAGAGACGTGACTGTTATGGGTTTCCAAAAAGGTTGGTTATTATATCGACTTAATGTGAAATCAGTGTTTTTGAATAGGGAACTCCAAAAAGAGGTCTATGTAGAACAATCACAAGGTTTTTGTGGTGGACGGAGAAGAAGACAAGGTATACAAGTTGAAGAAAGTATTGTATGGCCTCAAGAAAGCACTAAGAGCTTGGTATAGTGAGATAGATGGGTACTTCAAAGTGCAAAATTTCAGCAAAAGCATGAGTGAACCTACACTATATGTGGAGACACAAGATACATCTATTATCATTGTTGCATTATATGTTGATGACCTAATTTTACGGGTAATGATGTTTATATGATTGAACAATTCAAGAGAGAAATGATGATGGAATATGAGATGAGTGACATGGGATTGCTCAATTACTTCCTTGGTATTAAAGTACATTAAAGTGAAGATGGAGTGTTCATTTTTCAAACAAAGTTTGTTGAAAAAGTCCTAAAGAAGTTTGGTATACTTGGTTGTAATCCAACATCAACATCACTTGTAGTGAATGAGAAACTCAAGAAAGATGATGGAGGAATAAAGGTTGATGAGACTTATTATAGAGGTCTTCATTAATTGTAAACTTGTTTTACCTTATACATACGAGAACAGACATCATGTTTGCGTCAAGTATGCTTTCAAGATTTATGAGTGCTTAGTCATCTACATCTTGGAGTGGCAAAGAGGTTGTTAAGGTATGTACAAAGAACAATGAATTCTGGAATCATGTATTCTAGAAATACGAATGTCAAATTGATTGGCTATTATGATAGCGACTTGGAAGGTTGTATTGATGACATGAAAAGTACATCGGAGAATACTTTTTCTCTTGGTTCGGGTATATTCTCATGGGCATCAAAGAATCAAAGCTTGGATCAATCCACAGCATAAGCGAAGTGTATTTCAGCATCAATAGTTATTTCTCATGTGGTATGGCTAAGAAGAATCTTGGAAGACATCCAAGAGAAACAAGAAGGGAGAACTGAAATCTTTTGTGATAATAATTGTTATGTCCAAATATTCAGTCGAGCATTGTAGAGCAAGGTACATCAAGCTCAAGTATCACTTCATTCGAGATGCGGTTGAAGAAGGTGAGATTCAACTCAAGTATATATTGCAAGACAGAGGACCAATTAGCGGACATATTCACCAAGGCACTTCCCATGGGAAAATTTCAGAATTTCCATGAGTTGATAGGAGTTGTATAACATCACATTAAGGAGGAGATTGTTAGTTAATGTAATATTAAATGATATAATAAGAGTGTAAGTTAGTCACAAGTATTTCTAGCTAAGTTAGTGTGTGGAGGAGAGTGTTCCGTATCTATAATATTAGGTCTTGTGTAAACCTAGTATATAAAGAGATGATGTAAGAGAAAATAGTGAGAGAAAAAAGTCATTTGAAATAAAGTTGAATATAAGAGGTAGAATGGAAGATTATGCCCTCACCTCCATTCATCAAATCCTTGTCAAAGATCATTACTAATTATCCATCAAATATCCAATAGTTTTAATTGTATGTGATTGAAAAGGCTTAAGAACGGATTTTAAATTTGACCAAAGATTGAATTGAAGAGCTAGATGTAAGGATTGGAAAAAGAAAACTGAAGAAGGTAATCTAGCAAAATATAATTAATTTTTCATTTAAGTTTGAGAAAAAAAGATGAGTTGATGTGTTGATGATGTCACTTAAAATGTAATACTTTAATATAGTGTAGATACACTATACTAATGGTGTTTTTTTACTTTTCATAGATGTAATGTTAGTTCATTATGATCATAAAGCGCAATTACAATATATTGTTGGTTGTTTGTACATTCTTTAAGTGATTTATTATATTTTCATCATACATAAATGATAAAAATATAGCAATCCAGACTGCCTATATATATTATATTCATTTTTATCCTTATGTGCTATTTTCGCAGTGCATATTTCCATACTATAATAGGTTCTGCATATTATTATGCATTGCTAGTGCTATTACGATCTGAAAGTGTAGATAAACTATACTGATGGTGTATTTTGATTTTCATATATTCAACGTCGTATTTGGTTTATTTTTATAATATGCAGTGTTAGTTTCTATTATGATACTGAAGTGCAGATACACTATACTAATGGTGTTTATGTTCAATTCAATCATGTGTTATTTTGTTCAAGGCATTAAGATGCTATGATGTTATCTTGGCAGTGATGATTCCATATACTATATTTATGTTTAACCTTAATAATGTATATAAATTTTTTTGTTTGGCAGTGCAGATTCTTAAACTGTGTTAATTTATACACATTTGGATGTTATACTGAACACCTAGTTTATTTATTTTTTAGTTATGTGGTATTTGGTAATACAAATCGCATATAGTGCGTTGATTTCTAAATATTATGGTGTTATACCGTGTTATTTTGGCAGTGAATATTCCCTATAATGCGTATGAAATTATGTGTTATTTTGGCTGTACAGATTCCCTATATTGTTGATTCACTATACCGAAAAAAAAACCATATGACATTGTAGATTGTGAGTTTTTGATAAGGGATATAATTGTAAAATCGCCTTTTGTTTAGCAATAGGAACACAGAAATATATGCACATATTTATGCGCATATTTCTAGTTTTACATCAAAACATGAAACATTGTATCTCTATATATATTCCGCAGGCGAATTAAGAATACAGTTTCTACAAACAACTACAGCTATTCTAAACTGATCTTGTAGCGTCTCTAATATTTACAATGTTTATGACATATCAAATCTGTTTCAAGTCGCATAAATTCCACAGTTAAATTCCTTGAACTTGACTCGAATGCACATCGATGTTCCAATACTATCTATCAAATCCAGGAATAGTTGATGCTTGATTCCCAAAGACGCAATAGCTTAATTCCTTGTTCGCAAAGAACGAATCACAAATTGCTATCCCAAGCCTAAAATATGTCACTTTAGCATTTTGCTCAAGGACAAGCCACAAATTATACGATGTTCCTCTTGGAAACGCCGCAACCAAAGAGCAATGCCTCCAAAGACGTGTTCTGCCACTATGCTAGGCTATCCCTAGCCTTTTCTCGCGCTAGCACCAGTATAGCACTAGCCTTGCTAGCAACTTCCTTAACAGATGCACATTATTCTTGATAGCAACGAAACCAGCTAGCTTCGCTAGTAGCATTATTCTTGCTAGGCAACGGAACCAGTGCTAGCCTTGCTAGTTGCTCCCTCAGCGAAGCATATATTACTTTGCGCTAGGTAGCGAAGCCAGCGCTAGCCTTGCTCATTGTTTCCATCATTGATGCATTACTTTTCACTAAAAGCCAGTGCTAGCCTTACTAGCTTCTCCATTAGCGATGTATTATATTACTTTGCGCGAAGGAGCCAGCGATAACCTTGCTAGCTACTCCCTTAACGACGCACCATATTATTTTGCGCTAGGCACAAAGGCATTGAGACAACCCTAGCCTTATTAGTTGCGCCCTTAAGAGACGCGCTATTCTTTCTCATCACTGACCTAATACCAGACTAACCCTATATGGCTATCTATTGAACCTTCTTGCTTGGGAACCTTCTCGCAATTTTGGCTTCAAACACTTCCAGAATTACACTTTGTCACTTCTAAGTTGACTTCTGGCTATTAAAATTACGCCATGTTAGTCCCAAGCTAGTACAAGACCACTAAACTTACCAAACTTGACACTAATCAGTCTAACGACCAACTTAGTGAGTTGCACAACTTGTCTCACTTACTTAGCAAGTCCTTGACTTGACCGAATTAAAACAATAATGGTTCACGACTCCACTACATTTACGAGATATCAAATACAACACATGGGAGGGGAGGTTCTCATTGGGGTATTGGTCTAGTGGTCTACGACAATCGTGTGTTGTGGCAACACATCCACGAAAAAAAAGGTAACAAGTAGTGGAAAGTTACAGTGCAGTTGAGAGTACGAGGAGTAATGGTCATACAAGTCCTCCCTTTTTTTTTGGACATGACTCCACTACAATCTCCACAATCATTACTCCTTTACTTTTTCTCTAACTTACACCACTTACGAGAAATCGTTGTGTCTCCTCCAAAATTTAAATAGATGGCTTCATTTATTCGAAAGAAAAAGGACATAGAGAATTAAGAGACCACATATACAGAATTAACGATTCATCCCGGAGATAATCCATTCTTCATCACACACAACTTATCACACTGAGATTTCTCAACCTTCTTTGTTTCCCTCCCCTAAGACCTACTCAAACTTCTCCACCTTTGTAATCAAAGCAGGACATGAACGACCATTACTTGGTTTAGACTCGTCCTACTCGAGCTTGATTTCTCGAACCTACCTGAAAGTACCATTTTGCATTATATTTGTTTTCACCCTAAAACAATTGGCGACCACAGCGGGAGATCAACCTCTCAATTACAAAAGCCAATTTTTATTTATTCAAAATGATGGATCTTAGGTCTGGAGTAGTTACAACTGCCAATGCCGATTCAGGTAGTGCTAGTGGTGGCGATTCTGAAAACATCCTTATCACTACTAATCATCCTCGTACCAATGTTGATACTGACGCAACCACCGCGCTTTCTCCTGGTGACAAGACTACTTGCTGATATGAAGTACATCGAGAATACTCAAACGCCGCCCAACCTTGCTAATATGATGCAAAGACATGAGGTTCTTGCCAGAACACAAATAGACAAGGCTACCACTCAAAAAGAGGTACTCGCCTGTTTCAAGACCTTAACAGAATAACTCTCCCCGGAACAATGCCATCGTTTGACGTATCAAACCAGGACCAATCTTACAACATCCATTGATGCTGGGACGTCAAAAACTCAAAGGACAATGAAGTTCGTATTATCATTGACCGACTACTGCAAAGAAACTAACAATCCAATTTCGGTACTCGTGAAGATCTGGAGAGACTCCTAAGGAATCATAGCAAGGAAGATTCATCCTCGCTTCATCATCACCATCCTCCTTACCCACCTAAGGTTCAAAGAGTCTTATTACCAAGAGGTTACTCCTCTCCAGCTTTCTTGTTATATGAAGGAACTGGGAACGCTCGTGAACATGTCTCTCGATTCTTAGAACCGCTCGGGGAACATGAATATAATCTAGTGCTACGTCTTAAATAATTTTCGAAGTCCATCACTGGAAGATCCTACGCATGGTACAACAACGTTGCTCCCAACAGTATTTCCAGTTGGGGAGAAATGATCAATGTTGTTTACAAAAAAATACTTCTTTGTTTCTGAAAAAATCACTTTGTCGGATCTGGAGAGGATGTTTCAAAGGAATAACGAACACCCGAATGATTACGTGAAAAAAATTCAGAATCCAAGCTCTGGACTGTCATGATCCAAACGTGAAAGAGCTTCAAATGGTGGAACTCTGTATTAATGGTATGATTCTTTTCTATCGTGCTCTTTTATAAAAATTTACGATTTCAAACTTTCTCCGAGTTACATGAAGCTACCAAGAGGTTAGCAACAACTGATCCTGCCCTACTGGAAAGAAAAAGGCATGAAAAGTAGGGATCTCGGGATAATAGAGTAAACCGACGACTAGTCAACAAGCAGTATGCCATCCACCATCAATCGGTATTGTCAGTAGCAAGATATCTAAAAGGAAATCTCTATCTCAACTAGAATAACAGACCAAGCATTTTTCTTCTAATCCGGCCTCAACACCAGCACTAGCTCGGAGATTGATTTCGTCTCAAGACACAACCAAAGATCCATGATAGCAACAACTGCAGCGGGAACATAAGCAAGATGTGAAGTTGAATGCAACCTTCCCGGATTTCCCGGTTCCAATGGAAGAAGCGCTCGAACTACTCGAAGCTTGGATAGGAGACGGCACCATCCAGTTACCACATGTACGACGACTTCTTACAACCTAGTAGATGATATATCCAAAATACAGTCATTATCACCGATATGTCAATCAACCAACAAGTGAATGTAATGATTTGAAGCATATCTTCAACGAAAAGATGGAATCAAGGGAATTACAATTACAAGTTGAAGGAGTCTACAAGAATCCCCTTCATGTTAGAAATTTCACTATCTCTGAGAAATCGATCACTCAGACAGCTCAATCTCTGATGGAACGCATGCGCGAGCTTCTCTACCTCTCGAAAACGAAGTTCCACAACATCAAGGAAGACCCGAACTACAAAATAATCCTGGGACGACCATAGATTCATAACAAGGTAGGCATCCTTATCATCGTCAAATCTTGGGGAATCAATTCGGACTTTAGAACTCGACCAAGTAAGTCTGGCTTCCCAAACTCCTCTGCAATCAGTCAACTCCTGTCATGTCAAAACCCGGGAACTCTGCCTAGAATACAACCACATCATGACTAAAATATGTGAATGGGAAGCTGATATGTTTCAATATTTTATAAAGTGTTTGAAAATCGCTTTCACTGAGAATGGGAAGACCTGTAAATCGCTTATGCGTCAAGTTACTTATGATGAGAAGGGACATCACAAGAAACCCTTGGTCGTCCCAAAAGAAGGCTTTTCAGGTGAGATACTAAAATCTGGACCTTTTCAAACTGCAGAAACAGTCTTAAAAGTCACTAAGAGCGCACAACTTCTTGCATCGGTTCCTCTAACCATTAAAGAAGAACCTTACATAATTACTGAGACAATGCTAGGTGGTCACTACAAGATTATGAACAATGAAAATCAAGAAGGATTAGTAATTCATGGCAAGTGTCTCTAAGCTTGCAAGGCTTGAATACTTTGTTATTATGTTTCAAGTATTTTCTCTATTTTCATGCAAAGTTTTTAATTCCTCCAAAATGATTGCAATATTTATGCATTCACACTTAGGATTTCAAGTATACCTATCAATTCAAATATCATTATCTATTTTATAAGAAAAAAAAGTCTCTCTTTTCACGAGTAACTTGTCAAAAACCTATCTACTCAAGATCCAAAAAAAAAAGTCGTAAACATGTTTCATAAAGAAATTATAAACCTAGAAGAAATCCTTGAAGACTGGCTCAGTCCCTTCGGAGTACCCCTTTTGCATCCTTCCAAGAACTTCTGTCGTAAGCTTCAGCTCCTGAGAAATCCTCTCAACCTCTTATCTAGCCTTGGTCACCGCCTCCAAACTAGCAAATTCACCTACTTTAACAAAACGTTCTTCCATAGCTCCCAAATGACGACAAACCCATATGACGTCAAGACCATAGCTATCATATTTATTTACTTCTTCCTCCCGGAAGACTACTTCAGATATTTCATTCCGAGGAAGAGAGATCATTTCATGTATGATTGGCAGCAAGATGGACACGTCTCGTTCAAAAAGCTCTGTAACTCCTGGAATTATCAACATAGAAGTAGCCGAACTTCTTCCATATCTTCGTATACAGTTTGACATAGATGGATGGAAAAACAAATCCTCCAACACATGAATACCCATAAAAATCCTACTGAAGTAGAATCCAACATTAATACCCGCATTAGGATACTCAATGGGCACACTCTCTTTCGTATTGTTGTTTTGCATAATAATGTCAGTGGAAGCACTATCCTTAACAAGTATGAGAGCAGGAGTCCTCCTATGATTTTCAGTATGGGAGAGGACATCATCTACATTCGTATCAACGGTAACTCTTGTTCCTTCTCTTATAGGCTTAGCTTTCTGATTTCGGTCATTCTCCCCTTAAAAATATAGGGATAAAGGCATATTAAATCGAAACATCTCAAACACAAAAATTTTGAGCATGAACCATAAAATTTATTATACATACTCATAAGTATCATATATATTCTTAGAAAGTAATATTTGTAGAATTATGTGAGTCAGAACTATTACAAGATATTTTACAAAAAAACGCATCAGAAGCAATTTACACTTCCTCCTGGAAACTCTGACGCTGACGACAATTGGTAAAGAATCTTGACATGAGTTTTATGTTAAAAGTTTCATATGGATGTATACTTCAATATTTAAAAGGGCGCATCAATCGGATAAACGAGTTAAGAGTTATGGAAAAAACGGTGAGCGGTGTCAGGTCTGAAAATTGTCAGAATTTTCCTCGATACTTCCTGAATTTTACTGTTGGGTCGTTTTGACACTCTAAATAATCCCAAAACCTGGATTTTTCCTTTATAATGACGTAGGAAATTGTTTTCAAATAAATGTAGAGGGGGTCAATCATCCAAAACGGAGGTCGTATGAAGATTCTACAGCGTTTTTCCCAAGCATTATACTTCTGAAATTTTCTAACGACGAAAAATATATAAATACTTTTCAAATTCAAGCATACTTATACGAGAAATTAGAGGAGTTCATATGGTTAATTATTGTTATAAAGAAGAGAAAAACTTACTTGAGGAGGATCCAAGTTAGTGGAGGAGTCCAACATTGTTTCACCTTCATTGCTTACTTTGTCATCAACGGTATCGGATTCAGACTCTTTTTGAATTTCCGTTGTACAAGACGCTTCTTCGAGCTCTTTTTCCTCAGACTCGTGCCCATCATCCATATTCACGGTGTCTTCCAAAGCCTCATGAGCGTCAACGGAGTCAACAGACGTTTGTACTCACATGCTACAATAAGACGATAAAACATATTATAATTTAAAAAATGCAGAACTATCAAGAATGACAAGTAGAAGACTTACAGTATAACGAGGACGAGTCTTGCTTCCAGGAAGAATCATCTGTGTCCCGTGCCTTACAGACTGGGGACTATCAGCAGCAGTAAAACTAGCATCCACTTGAGGACGAACAATACGCGTCTGCTGAAAAGAATAAAACTAAGAATCATGATAACCATATTTTGAGATTAAGAAGTTAAAGAGAAGACTGCTACCTACTAAGCTGATCAATAATGAGCTTACGCTTGGCTTCGTTTGAATATTGCAAATTGGGATTGCAAGCTTTGTCCCTCTTAGAAGGAACGCCACTCTTCCACTACAACTAACTGATGCATTTGTGACATTATGTTTGCAACATAGAAAAACGTCATAAATATTATTTACGTGTGACGGCTTATGTGTCACAAAAGTGTTGTATTAGCTAAATCTCCAAAAGTGTCAGAATAATTATTTGTTACACCTGTCGATGTGTCGTAAATATAATTTTTGAAATAAAAAATATAAAATTAATATGCCTTTTAGCAACGTTTTTAAGTGTGAAAAAAATTAAATTAAAAAATTAATTTTTCCTATGACTGATGCTTCACGATTGTTGTTAATAATCATATGTATTATTGACTCTCAAATTTGTCACAACTATCCATTTATTAACAACGTTGTGTAGCCGTTGCATATAGTATCATTTTACCTGCACTTTCATCTGTTACAAATAAGCTTGTATATTACCTATATGTTGGTGAAATTTTTTTATTATTCACTTACTGATGATGTTACAATAATAATTTTTTTGTGGCACGTGCATCTATTACAAATACATTTTTATACTTTCAACAATATAAAATGTTGTAAATACAATAATTATCCTTGACGCATATGATGCATAATAAATATTTTTATTTTACGATGTTTTTATATGTTGAAATAATTATTTGCACTACTCATGGTTTTTACATGTCACAATTAAAAATACTACAACGTCATAGATTGGCCTTTGGCATAACTAATTAGAATGTAGTGATATGTGTATAGCTGATTAGAATACAGTGATTTGAGTTCTTCTAAATTTTGGTTTCCACTATAACGCTTAATAATGTTGCAAATTTTGCTACATTTTCACTTGGTTTGGTTGAACATTTCCTCTCCTTGTGTTTTTTTTTTCTGTTTACAACATAGTTAAAAGTTTGTTCACTTCTTTAGTTTAAAATGGTAATATTCATTAAAATTCCATGTTAACATATCCAAACAATTAGCAACAACATTTTAGATGTAAATTTTGCAAATAAGAAAATGAAAATTGTTTTATGTAAACATTATCCGTTAGTGTCACCATACTACATCACCATAAAAAAACTACATAAAAAATCTATAGAAATTTTTAATAAACTTTATTCTTTAATCAATGTCACTATCACCACCGGATATAATACTATCATATTCACTGAAAGAACCACCTTCTTCTTCAAGTTCATCTTCATCACTAAAGTCTTCAGAACCTTCAAGATCAGCAGTAACAGTAGCTATATCAACTTCTTCGGTGGTGATATCATTTTTATTCAATCGTAAATTAGTAACTTCCTCATTGCAACTTGATGCATATTCAGAATAATCTTGGAAGATGTTTTCTGTTATGAGGTGTTCATGTTGTTGATATGCCTCATCGTTATTCAGTTCTGGTCCGACCTATTTCTCTAAAACATCATAGACATTCCGAGGTTTAACATACTGAGCAACATGCCAATTGCTCCGCAGTTTAAGGTCTTTAAGGTAGAAAACTTGTTTCCCTGGGAAGCTAGCACAAAAGGATCGTCTTTGTACCATGTCTGCGAGAAGTTAAGACTAGTGAAGTGGCTATTTGCTACAGTTTATTTCTCTTTTTGGTGTCCCACTAATCATATTTGAAAAGAAAAACTTTCTTTCCATACAGGTAACTCAGCTCTAAAACATTTGTTACACCATAAAAATTAGCAGCATCAGACTAGTGCTCCTCCTTTAGTACAACACCACTATTTTGTGTCCGTAAGTTTACTTCCCGGTCATTTGTATGAAATCGAATTGCACTAGTGATACACCCACTATATCGCACTACATGTAGATCAGGGCCAACTGCCAATGAATATATTTCATTTGAAACATCAGGATAATTATCTTCTCATAAACGATTCACCTGTAAAGTGATTAAACGTTAATTCTAGTCCCAATGACCGGGTGTACAAAGTCCAAGCAAGTATGGGTAAAAAACTACCATAAAAATAGCTAAATCCAATTAACAAAAAAAGCTTCAATTCCAGAACTGTGATCACAAAAGACCCAAAAGCATTGAAGTATGAGATCCTAGATGGGACCAACACTCAACATGCCCCAAATGGAAGTCTGTTGGAAAATCATATCTGAGGATGTTTCACGATCTCATATTGGTAATTATATGTTTTTACTGAATAATTTTTGTTTTCTAACTTCTTTGTCCTTCTTGCACGTACCATGGATCGAGAAATTCTAGTTGTGTTTTGCACAGTTTATATGTTACTAGCGCTAACATAACCTTGTTTGGTGATTGTGAAAATTTGTAGGAGAAATTTACCATCGATCTACATGTAGTACACATTCAAAAGGTCGTCAACTCTATGCTAGCAAATGAGTTCAAACAATTTTGATGTACACTTAGCAGGCGTTATAAAAAGAACCTAGAAGATGGTACCGGTACTCGTGAAAACCCGCATCCTCAAGTTAAAAGGATTGGGAGAATCTTTGCACCTGGTTCGAGTCTGAGAAGTTTCAGGTAATACTGATGTCCAATAATGATCCTGCATGCTTTCAAAGTATATTTGTGGTGGTGTTGTGTATTTAACTAGTCTTTGGATTTGAACGCAAAAATCTAGCGCTCAAGGTAAAAAGAGTCGAGAAAAAAATACAACCAATCATTATACTGGGTCAAAACCTTTTGCACGCTATAGATATGAAATGGTAATGTGTTGTTTTTATTATTGTTGTATAAGTTAATGATTAGATCTTAATCTTCTTTTGAAAAATTTAGCGTGATCCAGAAATAGGGAAAGAGGTTGGACAAATTGAATTCTACAATGGTGCTTGGAAATCTCTTAAAGCTGAGGAGAATTATGTAAGATATATGAATTTTAACTCTTGCTAATTTTTTTAAAAAAAATCTCTAAGAATAATTATTTAGTTTTTCCAAATAGCTTATGTTTTATTATTTATTATGAAGGGGAAAATGCTTGAACTCCAAGCTGCACCTACACCAGAAGGTTCATTACCTTTGACCGAGGCTCAAATATGCGAGAGAATATTGAGTGTGAGAGCTGGTCATATCAAGGGTCTTAGTCGTGGGTATGAAAAACCTAACTCGTCAAGCATTGAATATAATGCAGAGTTAGTAGAGGCTATAAGGAGGGCAGATGAAGCAGAGAAGAGAAATATGGAACTTGAAGATGACTTGAAGGACAGAATCGTACAATAGAGGAGTTGACAGCTGATATCAGGGATATCAGAAACGTGTTGCGTGAAATCTAGGAGAGTCGTCAAGAGACCAATTGGGATGTCTTATTAATCGGCGGTCTCAATCTATCTTTCTAGCTCTATGTTTTACTTTTATTTCTCCCTATGTTTTTACTTTTATTTTATAGTGGAAATGTCTTAGAATTCCAAGTTTCTTTATCTAGTTTGAGCATCATCGGGATCTTAATAATAAATATTTTAAACATTTTTTATTTGCTCTTAATTTTCTATTTATCATCGATATCTCCAAATTAACATGTGTAGCAAAAAATATGTAAATGCAACAAAATTGTACTGATGCACATATTGACATATATTATTAGATCATTATATGTTTGTAAATAAGATTAAGCAATGGAATTCATTATTCACAATTTTAACATGCGTAGCAAATAAATATATACACATACGGTAGAAAAAATATGTTGCAAAGAAGACCATATATATAACAGAATAATATGCTGCCCAAAACTCTCATTCATGACTTCAACCTGCGTAGCAAATGATTATATATCCCACATATATAACTGTCATATATACCACGGTTATATCAATAGAAAATATATGTTGCATGATGATATACGTAACATAAAATTCCGTAACTAAAAATCAGTATGCACAACATTAGTGTGTGTTGGAAATACTTGATATATAAGACGAATTTACATGTTGTAAATGCTTAAAATTTACATCGCGTAAATATGTTAAAATTTATGACTTTTGTGAGATTTAAAAGCGTCATAAATAAAAACTTTCGCAACGGAATTGAGCGTCACTTACAGAGTGTTTCGGTAAAATTGAAAAAAACAGCTTTTCTGACGCTCAAATTATTTGTGACGCAATAAATATAATTGTGATAGAAAATTGTGCTACAAAAACTCCTCGGCATAAGTGACGATAAAAGCGTCGGACAGGTTATTTTTGATACCTCCTTTTATAACGCATTGACCGACAAACAAAAAATATCACAAAAATACATTTGTGACGTAAAATCAAATATTTGTGATATTATTTTTCATTGCAAAAACCATGTTTTGTTGTGGTTTTCATCAACAGAGAATCTGACTTGTATTCTTTAAAGCGACTTCTCTCTTCATTCCAGAAGCATGTGTACATGGTTGATACCCGAGGCATCCTACCTTGACAGAAGAAAGGAATGCTTATCCCCTCAACAAGGCAGACATCCAAACTCTCCTTTAATTCTTTAACAGACAGGGATGTACCGTGACCACGAGATACTTCTTGGTCAAAGCTTATTTGACGAGTCGCACGATCAATATTATACGCCTGCACTGAATAACCTTCTGAACAAAGGGAAACGATGTAACCTGGGATGGAACTATTCATGAATGCATTCTATCCAGCATAAAATGAATTAATTTTTCTCTTTGGTCCTGACCAGCGAACCATCTCAACGGCTCTAGCAAAAGTAGTTGGCGGAAGTATATGCTCGTGTTTGGAATCCCAAGGCCTGAATTTCACCTCACTCTAGATGTATATCAAATAAACTAAATTTGCAGAAGTAAAGCTCTTCTTATGCCAACGGCGGATCCTTGCATATTCAATATATTCATTCATTTGCAACGGCTTATTCACATGCACATATTTTGGGAAATGTTCCCATAACCATGCTTGAAGAAATACAGTATGAACACAAGAATCGATCTTCATAAACCCATTATAATTTTTCATATCGCGAACCATTGAGTATAAATAAGAATACAAAGAACCAAGAAATAATTTATCAAGAGCGAGATATTCATATCAGCAAGTGCTACAGCCAGGGTAACAACTGAGAGCTTTAATCCGCCGACAGGAAATTTTCAAATACATTTCTAGACAACCAGAGTGTCAGAAATGTTGATATTCTCAGAGGATCACAAATAGCAAGGCTATTAGCACAAGTCTTACCATTCCACCAATAATCAATCCACTTCACATAATGTGCACCACATCGACCAATCCATCGCTGGAGTTCTTCTATCTTCCTCACTAAAGATGTGATCATTCGTTTCTCTTCATCGGAATTTTTAACAGGAAGAGTACCAGCAATCGGGAGATGTAACAAACTAGCTACATCTTCCAGAGTAATTTTAGCTCACCCCAGGCGCATATAGCAGGATGGGTTGGTTCACACCAACGCGAAGCAAAAGTGAGGAGTCATTCAATATTACTCTACACTATCCTGCCCACTTCTTCATAGGAATTTGGTGTGTCTTAAACTCAACAAAAGAAGCTATATAATCTCCTGTCTGCAAACAAAATCTTGGGACAGTCTCAAGAGCAACTCTCTGGGGAGTAACATACTTTTCAGAGTTAGGGATGAAGCAACCAATAAATCCAGGGAGTGTGCTGACTTTTTTAGAAATATGTTCAAATAATCTATCACGGGTATGAAGTACGCTTTCAAGAAATATTGTATCAGAAATTTCCTATTTGTTGTGTCCAGAGGTCGCGCCAGCATCACTATTGTATTTGTTTTATCATCTGTAATGGATTCAAATCATCTTAAAAGAGAGAGGGGCTAAAATATTGGATTTCTTATACTGTATAAAAAAACAACTAACATACTAGCTTACCTGGTTGAGCTTATTAATCATGCTACCGTAGGAAGCTCTTTCACTTCAGAAAGGAAGTGATAGAGTTGGAGTTCGCATACAGAAGAAAGCATGACACTCTTAGTGTTGTCAAAGAATGTGTAGAAGATGTGAGTATTAACTCACGTAAAAAAAATACAAACACACGACAAACCATAATCTTCCTTCGCTACTCACCTGTTGTCGTTGGTGGAGCTTGGCGTTGGTGGAGCTTGTTGAAAGAAGAGCTATAGTTGTTGTTATTGTTGTTGTTGATGAAGCACTAGTGTTGACCAAATATAAAGACGCTGATAGAAGAGACCGAGGGAGGCTTCACTGTTAAGAGGAACGAACAGCTAAAGAATAATAACCCCATCAATTGATGCGCGAGATATATATAGGGCTCCTTTTTGGGCTAATATTGGTCGGGCTAAAGCCAATCAAGCCTTATTCAAGACACCATCTCTTGGTGTTCGTAATTGTTGCTCCTCTTCGCAAACTGGCATTCCTGGCAAGAACTAGGGCATCTACTAACCCTATCCAGGGTTAATGCTAAGGGAACATACCTCAACCTCAGAGAAGCTAAGTGTATCTTCTTATACTCTTAAAATTTCAATTATGCATATATAATTGATATAAGTATACTGTCACTATCTAGTGCTTACTGTGCAACATTATTGTTCCTCACTAAGCACGGGACTTAATGTAAATGGTGAAGTTTTAAAAAGGGCTATACTCGTAAAATCTCCCTTTTCCTAGCAACAAGAACACAAAAATATATGCGCATATTTCTAGCTTTACATCAAACCATGAAATACTGTATCTCTACATATATTCCACAGGCGAATTAAGAATACAGTTTCTACAAACAACTACAACATTCTAAACTAATCATGTAGCCTCTCTAATATTTAAAAACTTTATGCCATATCGAATCAGTCTTAAGTCGCATAAATTCCACAATTGAATTCCTTGAACTTGACTCGAATGCGCATCAATATTCTAATAAAATCTATCAAATCTGTTAATAGCTAATGTTTGATTCCCAAACATGCATTTTAGTTTAATGCCTTGTTCTCAAAGAACACATCACAAGTTGATGTCCTGAGCCTAAAATAAGCCACTTTAGCATTTTTCTCAAGGACAAGCCAAAAATTATGCGATGTTCCTCTTGGATGCGCCACAATCAAGGACGCACTCTCCCTTTATGATAGGCTAGGCCTAGCCTTTTCCCGCGCTAGTACCAGGCTAGAACTAGCCTTGCTAGTAACGTCCTTAAGGGATGCACATCATTCTTGCTGGCAGAAAAACCAGCGCTAGCTTCGTTAGCATCGCATTATTCTAGATGGTCCTCTTAGCGACGCGCCACAATTAATTTGCACTAAGGATCCATCACTAGCCTTGCTCGTTGCTTCCCTTAGTGACGCATTATTTTGCGTTAAGGAGCCAGCGCTAGCCTCGCTAGCTGATGGTTTTGTTATAGTGGTAAATAAAGTATCTTTAAACTAGAAAATATACACAAAAGATGAAAATAATATTCACAAATATTGAGGTTATGGATTTCACCATTAACCAATTAAAGTGATTCAATCTAATCAATATCCATGCAATTCTTTACATTTAAAGTGATTATAATATGTCGCAAAATTAGATTTTCAAAATAACAATTTTAAATTAAAAGCATAGAACATCAAAAGGCTTAGTCTAAGCATACTCTATCAAAAGAAATCACAACTGCTTAATAAAAATCCTTAAATCAATATTTTTAATCAAAGCAAATAATCATAAAAGAAATTACAAAAATCAATTAAAATAGAAATATACCACTTTTCTTGGAACAATGGCTTCCTTCATCGCTTCAGCAAATGGGTTTAGCTCCTCATATTAATCAGTTGCTCAAAATAATGATTCATGGCTCAAAATGTTTACAAATGATGAAAAATAGTGAAAATAATAAAAAACAAGAAATTTGCAATGTTTATAAGCGTTACAGATTCATTGTTACAGAGGGAAAAGTGTTTCACTGAAGATAAACGTTGCTAATGAAGAAAAATGTTGCAAAGTTAAAAGCTTTAGCAACAGAATCTTCAACTTTTTATCCACGGAAACTTCAACCTATTCGCAACGTTTTGTTCATATTCTTAATCACGAGCATTTTTCTTGATTTTGATATTTTCTAGTGCATCTGGCCTCTTCCAGTCCCCCTCTAAGCTTCCCTCGACTCTCTTATTTATAGTACAACAATCAATACCACCCTAAATCTCTAAATATCCCCTCAAATATTTTTTTATCTTTTATTGAGAATAATTCACAACCATTATTTTATTCTCTCGGAAATTCTCTCATTCCACTTCTGTGATACTTACATCTCAAGAGTATAATCATGTTACCTTAACCACAACTCGAGAAAATCTTCTTGACTTAATTAGACTAGAAAATATTTCCATCTGCGTCAATATCCAACCAAGAATAAACTTTCTCCCTATTTAGCATAATTGCGGGATTCTTTTGGTTTATTTCAAGTTTCCTTAATTACAAAAACTCTTGTTAATATGGCAATATAATATCTTGTCTTAAAAGTCTCAAATTTACCCAAAATTTCTCGTTGAATTCTTCATAGATACGCAGTTAAGAAGATAACTCTTTCCTCCCAAATTTGCATATTTGAATTTCAAAAGGTGGGTGTCATGAACCAAAGAATGGGTGCCTTTATCAATTATGGGTGCCTTTATAACTTTTTGAGCCGATTTTTCAACAATTATTTATTTCCCAAGTATACCTACAAATACATAAAATAACACAATTAGTACACAACCGAGCACTATCAATATAAAGAATTGAGACAAATCAGACACAAAAATGTGCCTATCAAATACCCCAAACTTATTATTTGCTAGTCCTCGAGCAAATCAAATCTAAAAAATAAATCCTAACTCATTTCGCAGATATCGCGATTGCACTTAGCATGTGAAACAAGCCTTTAAACCCATAGGTGTCTTTATCGGACGAGTTTTAGTCTCGTGAGGGTTTACAAGAGGTGTACCCACAAAACCTTTACTCCAAATTCTTTACTCCTAACTCAGCTTACTAAAATTCATACAAGAATTCAAAACTCTACTTAGATAGTCGTTCAACCACGATATACAGAATCTATCAAAGTACAATCACATGAAAAGATTTAGAAAATGGATATAAACAAAATGAAGTTTGCACATGTTGACTAAGGTGAACGGTGTTTCCCATATCTGTCTGAAGTCGTTGCCAGGATGAATCCTAATGGATTGAGATACGCTCCCACTAGTCTTACCCCTAATATTAACTCAGTTGGTATATACAAGAGTCCCAGCGGTCGATTTATTAAAAATAAAATAATTATTTATTTTAAATATACTGACAACATTATTGGATCAAATGAATCCAAGCACATGCTCCTTATCAACATCTCACATGATAGTTCTCATGGATCCTGCATCCCACGCTTGCTTAGGCGACAGAGATAGGGAGAACACACATATTGCTATCAAAGTGTCAATACTCGAAAAAAAATAAAATAATGGGACTTTATCTCAAACACTCTACTTCATCCTGACGGTGATAACAATTCGATATTGGTTCCCCACCAAATCACTTAGAGAAACACAAAAATTGCAAAAAATAAAAACAGAAGGTGATATGGTCGAGATAGACTCCAAGATATGGTGACAACTATCATGTTATTTCTAACACCTGAGCTACGCATTCTTTTATGAATAGAGCATTTAGCCGGGCACACTAATTCCTATAGGAAAAAAAAAACTAAGTTTCCATCTACCTAGAATGGTTAGTGTCATCCTGAATTGTTCACAAGTTTCTAGACTTTGGAGTTTCATATTTCACTAAAATATTCTCCCTTACTCCCAAACTTAAATCTAACATTATCCTCAATATCCTAAAGATGAATTATTAATAGCACGAACAAGGAGAAATTGTTACCAATCAAAGGAAAGGAGTTAAGGAAAGATATTACCGTGTCGCATGAGCATGGGTTACCTACCAAGAAGTGCTGAGTTTAAAGTCTTCAGCCAGACTAAGAAAGAATTAGTCAACTCATTAATCATATAGCAATAGTCGGAACAATTGTGGGTCATCTGAATAAAATAATATTATCCAAAATAGAAGGAAATTGCAGCAGGCCCAGAAAGTGAACAAACCGAGTACAACCTTATCCCTATCTAATGTTTTTTTATGACAACTACATCTAATTGAGGTTCAGGTTCGGGCTCTATGAAAGGGTCTAGGTAAATCTCTTTAGGTTGAATTTCTTCATAGGCAGGATCCGGAGGATCAGGTTGTAGAGTATGGAAAAACTCAAATAATAAATTTAAGGTACATAATAATAACCTGAATAATTATGGATCCTCAAAGTCAATCAGATTTGACCCACACAATTGACTACTATAAAAATGGTGGTCATTCTTAAGCAAATGTGTCGATTCTAATCTCCTAAAGTAATTAGGCTTAGTCTCAAAACTTAATAACTGACACATTTGAAATTCAAACGTTTCCATATATGGAAGAAAATATTTTGGTGGGAAAACAAAGTCAATCTTGGTATTATATCCTGGGTAGACCAGAGGATGGGTCTCTAACAACTGAACTTATTTCTGGATATCAACAGGCTTAGGGAATCTAGTTTGAAGATGATCTTGAAAAATGATAGAGGTGCATATGTCAAGTCCCAAGTAAGGGACTTTAAGCAGGGATATTTGGCAGTCACAAGAATCATCGATACCCCCAAACTTAGGGTGGACATTACTCTCAGATGGACTAAAAATTGTTGGCTGGATTCTGGGGTCCTTAAAGTCAGAACTACACTCAGCTTCCTCTATAGAAGGAAATAAGGTAGACTTATAAACTAGTAGAAGTTAAAACTTATCTTTCCATATATTATAAGTGTCCATCAAAGGTGCAAAATCTAAAAAAATATTCACCTCATTAATAACACTATCATCGTCAACATCAAACCCAAAATAGGCTAGGCATTTCTCTAGTGGATCTTCTAACAAAGTGGTGGTAAAGATTTCTGAACTGAAGTACAGTTACGTTCACTTCTTCTAAATCAGAGGTCTCACAAGAAGGTTGTCTACTCATACTAAATAGATTCATTTCAATAGTCATGTTACCAAAAGAAAAATTAATTATTCTATTTCCATAATTGATGACGATACTATATGTAGCTAAAAAGGAACGACCTAAGATCACTGGTATTTGAGCCTCTGGGACCTGAAAAGGTTAGGTGTCTAGGACAACAAAATCCAATGGGGAAACTATTCTATCAATCTGAATCAAATCATCTTATATCACATTAAAATTCTCTAAGAGTCTATCATCTTCGTCAGAGACTATTGTCTTCGAATCGTTAGACTCTAAATCACTAATCTCAGAACAAACTCGTTCTTCTAAACCATTATCGGCTTCAAAAAAAAAAATTCTACATCGTCTAAAACAATGGTATCTCTAGTCAAACCCTCTTGATTAGGTGAATAATCATTAAAATTATTTGGATTTGAACTAAAAATGACACTATCATCATATTGCACAATTGGGTGACAATTTCTTGATCACTCTGCCTGTATATTTCAAGTTCATCACCAATACTATCCTCATCATCATAATAATATGAAGATGTTTGAACCTCGTCTAAATAAGTAGTTTTACCAATTCTATCCTCGTCCTCTTGACTAGTTGAATAATTATCAAGGGTAGCACTATATTGGAAATTAAGATCACTTTGAGCAAAATTATTAATGCAAATCTATTTGTATTCTCAGTGAACTGCTTGATGGATTCTTCTAGAGAAAGAGTTGGGCTACTCTTTGGGGCCCCCCCCCCCTCCAACTTAATCCGAACCTTTTTGTATTCTCAGTCAACTCCTTGAGAGATTCTTCTAGAAAAACAAATGGATCATAAGGAGTACTAGATCGTAATTGCTCGTGTAATTCTTCTAGAGGAGGAGTTGGACTAGTGTTTGTTCCTGTCACACTTAATCCGAACCTTCTTGAATCCTCAGTCAACTCCTTGATGGAATTCTCTAGAGAAAAAAATGGATCATAAGGAGTACTAGATCGCAACTGTTCCAATGATTCATCTAGAGGCATAATAGTTTCATTATAAGTACTAGACTGCATCTTCTTTAGGGAATCCCTCCAAGACAAAGAACTCGAATTTTGCTCATTTTCATGTTCATAAGACGGGTGAGTATATGAATAGTAATTGGGATCACCTTGGTATGAGCAATAACCTCCAAAAGGTTGGTGGTGGTCCCGACTACTATCCACACCATGTTGATAGTACGGATAATGTCTATTTTGAAATTCAGTCGGATATTCATGGTATTGGTCTTCATAATACCAGTTCGATATTTTCTAACAAAAACTTCCCAATATATTTACAAAAATAAACTCTAAAAATAAATCCTACCGGAAGGGGTTCTAAACGAACACAAACAAAGCCGACTCAACCAAATCAAACCTACTGAATCTAGCAAACAAAAAGCATGATGGCTCCACTTAGATTGTTTCTAGACCAGCTTCTATTCTTTCAAAAGGCAACTAGTTACAGTTTTAGCAAATCTCTTAGAATGATCCGAATTAGATTAAGTCGAATAAAAACAGGATAAGTTCTAAGGAGCTTTGATAACCCTGCCTCTTTGGCAACGTTTCCTTGGGTTCTAAGGCGGCTCGAAACAACTTAAAATAATCTTCTTGAACTTTAAGTTAGGTTAACAAAGTAACCAATATAGTCATTTTAAATAATTTTTCAATAAGCTCGATACCCTATCAGTCTTCTTTCTAGTCAAATTTTAAGGACTAGGTTCGCGTTAGGTAACATGTTCCTAAGGCGGGCAAGAAAAAAACAGTGATGAAATCCAAATCCTTATCTTATATGGTCATTCTGATAGACACATTTTAGTGTCTAAATTACACCTTAATTTCTAGTGAGTTAGTATTCGATTTTGTGTCTATTACGTGTTTTTATGCTTTTGTAGGTACATTAGAAGAATAAAGATTTGTGGAAAAATTGGCTCAAAAAGTGTTCAAAGCACCCGGAAATATGGATTAAGGCACCCACACTTTGGATTGGGGCACCCTTGGATCGGGATGAGCTGGATCGGACCAACTCAGCGGGTCAACTCGGCCCATTCAACTCGGTCAAAGTCAGTTGACCGAGTCAAAGCTTCATCGGGACAGCTTCATCGGCAGCAAAATTTTGATTCAGATTTTCTAGCGATTTCATCGCAAATTGGGAGTTACCCAATCTAATTCAAGGTTAGTAGAATCGATTAGAATCTCTAGAAGCCAAAGATAAGGGCCAGAGAAGCATGAATTTGGACGGGAACAGGAATCCATCCCTGTTTTGGATTGGCATCAAATTATCGTCAAATCACCAAGTTATAATGGGATTAGAACATCCTAGAAGATTCACAGGGCCTATATAAAGAGTTTACAAGCCTCAGAAATAAGTAAAAAAGGCCGAGAGATCGATTCAGAGAAATTCCGGTGGAGTTCCGGCGCCGCCGGTCACCTGCTGGTGCATCGCCGGCACTGTTCTTCACCCACCATCGCTGAAGAAGACGACTCAGTAACATTTATAAGTGTTGCTGTTCCACTGTTACAACTCTGCTCCTGTTGCCTTAGATTTTGAACGTTTTTGTTGCTTAAAGCTCTCTGTAACAGCTGAACCCTGTTCTGTGACACTTATATACGTATCTGTTCAGCTGTTGCACTATGCTTTAACCTTGTAATCAATATTTTGAGCAATGAAATCAACTTTTGAGCAAGTTCTCTTCACCATGGGCTAAGTTTATTTACTGGGATGATGGATAAGGTATTTTTCTCAATTTTATGTGATTTAATTATTTTCTAATAATTATTTATAATTCTTTTATTATTATTTGCATGGATTTAAATTAGAAAAAAATGGTTTTTATTAAATAGTTGTGTTCTCTTTTGATGGGTCATGCTTAGTTAATTACTCTTGATGTCTCATGCTTAGGATTTACAATTATTCTTTTAGGAAACATATTTTTGGCAAACTTGAATTAAATTGTTAAAAAGAATTACATGATTAATCACATAGATTGTTAGAAATAACTGAATCTTGATTCCTAGTTTTCTCCATATTTTCTAAAAATCATCTCTAGTGTATTTTCCTGATTTTTATTAGTTTAGATTAAGTTGAATATTTTCTAAAATCATTACCTTCACAAGTTCGAGAATCGAACCTCTTTTTACCACTATATCAAAACAACATCAATTTTTGGCGCCGCCGACGCGGACTTGTTTTTAGGTTAAGGGTTTTAGATTTATTTTTAGGTTTTTATTTTTAGTTTTATTATTTTACTTTGTTCTATTTTACGTTTGTTTTGGTATTTTTCCTTTTTACTACAGGTTCGATTTTGATCGAAAAGAGATTACGCCCAAGTTTTGGAGTTAAAGCTAAAGACTTGGAATTAAAAAAGGGAAAAGCTTAAAGAACGAAAAAGAAGATCGAAGATTTTATTTTTTTTTAGATTTTTAGTTTATTTTATTTAGTTTTAATTAGTTTTAATTAGTTTAGAAAATTGTATTAGGGTTTTTATTAATTCTGTAATTTTTATTTTATTTTTGGACACTTTTGGACATTTTTAAACCCTACGGAAGGGTAATTTTGAATATCAAACTGTGTGCAGGGACGGACGACAATTACGATATTGTCTCGGCCCCTCGGGTTCGCACACTATTAAAAAGGATATTAGTGGCCCGAGTCGACTTCAACGGTTCGTCGCCCGTCTAGAACGGGAGGTAAATTTCGATCAACCCACGAATCTCCTGTCAGTGGGTTTTCTGGACGCCTTTGTATGCATATATGCTGAGGATTGAATACGGAACTTAATTTCTGCATAGTAAAGGGCAAGGCCTGGCCATACAAGATAAGGTTTCGGATTTCATCACCGTCTCCTTCTTGCCCGCCTTAGGAAAACGAAACCTATACGAACCTAAGCTTAAAATCTTGACTAGAAAGAGACCGATAAGGTAACGAGCTTATAGGAAAATCGGTCGGAAGGACTGTATTGGTTACCTTATTAGCCTAACTCAAAAAGCAGGAAGATTAGATTAAAGTTGATTAGAGCCGCCCTGTAACCCAGGGAAGCGTTGCCAAAGAGACAGGGGTATCAAAGCTCCATTGAGCTTCTCCTGTTTCTCTTCAACTTGATTTAACTCGGATTGCTCAGAGAGATTCGCTAAAATTGTAACCAGTTGCCTTCTGAAAGAATAGAAGCTGGTCTAGAAACAATCTAAGTGGAACCATCATGCTTGTTGTTTGCTAGATTTAGGTTTGATTTGGTTGAGTCAGGGCACGATTGTGTTTGATAAATTTCTTGTTATGGTTTTTGCATGCCAAGAACGCCCTTAAGGCGAACTTGGGATAGACCGTGTCAGCAATGATAACTCTGAAGGATTTGTGGAATCCAACCAGGACCTTACGTCCATCTTGCATCAAGTTAGCCGCTACTGAAGCGAGCTACGAACTGAAACCCAAAATCATCCAGATGCTTCCATTATTCTTAGGAAAAGAGAACGAGAATCCCTATTTTCATGTTAGAGAGTTCGAGGAAATATGTAGCACAATCAGGATTAGAGACTTGAATGAAGAGTCTATTAAACTTAGACTATTTCCCTTTTCACTAAGAGATAGAGCCAAGTCATGGTGGTATAGCTTGGCCCCTCAGTCGATTGAGACCTATGCCCAACTTACTTCATCTTTTATTCAGAAATTCTTCCCTAAGAACAGAATATCCTCAATTAGGCAGAAAATTTTCACGTTTTCTCAACAAGAGGGAGAGTCTCTGTATGTATATGTAGAAAGGTTCAACGACTTAGTGTCCCACTGCCCAGACCACGGTTTAGATGAGTTAAGTCTAGTTCAGATTCTCTATGAGGGTTTGGATTATGCGACTGTAACCTTGGTTGAATCATTGTCAATCGGAGAAGTCGACAGTAAGACTCCTGCTGAGGCGATGCAATTTCTGAGTGACATCGCCGAGAAAACCCAGTCGATTGAGACCTATGCCCAACTTACTTCATCTTTTATTCAGAAATTCTTCCCTAAGAACAGAATATCCTCAATTAGGCAGAAAATTTTCACGTTTTCTCAGCAAGAGGGAGAGTCTCTGTATGTTTATGTAGAAAGGTTCAACGACTTAGTGTCCCAATGCCCAGACCACGGTTTAGATGAGTTAAGTCTAGTTCAGATTCTCTATGAGGGTTTGGATTATGCGACTGTAACCTTGGTTGAATCATTGTCAATCGGAGAAGTCGACAGTAAGACTCCTGCTGAGGCGATGCAATTTCTGAGTGACATCGCCGAGAAAACCCATCAGTGGGAGAGCAATAGAAATCCCAACCCATTAGAATCCTTATCTAGAAGGCTAGAACTGGTCGAAATGAATCAAACTAGTAGTTTAGAGCCCCAACCCAATCCAGGAGGTGTCAATGAAATGGCGACGGGTGAAAAATCATCAAGTCACGTGAATGCAGTCACAACCCTCAGGAATGGTAAATTGGTGGACAACGGGGTAACTGGGCCTGATAGTGGACATACTGTAGTTCACCCTGACCCAATAGCCGAAGAGACTGATAAAGTCTCTGATGAGCCTGAGGAAACCCCTCGGGCCACCGATTTTATGCCTAAAACCCCTTATCCAAGGTTGTTAGCACCTACTAGGAAGGACTCCAGCTTAGAAACTGTCAATATGATAGAGACCCTAGTTCAAGAGACATTACCAAACACTTTGATAGAAGACCCATTAGAGAAATGTCGAGCCCACTTTGGATTAGATTTTCATGAGTTGGACTTTAAGCATGATCCACCAGATACCCTGATAAGTAGTGATTTAGGCCCATCAGAAGAGGAATCCAAACCATCTAGTGAGATGGAGCTTAGGCCCAACCCATTAGAAGATCCATTAGAAAAATGCCTAAACAAGTACAGATTTAATAGCGATAATGATAGGGTTATTGATGAGGTTCGTACTTTGTTAGGCTTTGCACCACCGGATTGTAATTTAGAAGAAGCAGTTGACTATTTTCGAGAATCTGACGATCCGGAAATGAGGGAAATTGTTATTAGTCTATCTAGAGACACTGAAAACTCTAAGTTTGGGGGTGACTATCATTCTCCATGTGCTATACCATTAACTCTTAAGAAGGTCCCTAGCTTGGGACCTGACATAGGCACCGCTGCAATTTTACGAGATCATCCTCCAGTTAGATTTACCAATCCTCAGTTGCCAGAAACCCATCCTCTGGTCGATGTGGTTTACCTAGATAGGGATCAAGGTGTACTCAGATCGTTTATCCTCTTAGCTTGCTGCAGTTTACTTCTACCATGGGGCACACTATTTGATTCAGATGACCCACAATTGTTCCGATTATTGCTATATGATTTAAGGGGGTGACTAATTCTTTTCTAGTCTGGCTGAAGACTTTAAACTTAGCACTTCTTGGGAGGTAACCCATGCTCAGGCATTCAGGTACTATCTTTCTGACTCCCTTACTTTTACTCTTTTGGTATTGTTCTATACTTAGAAACATTGAGGACACTGTTTAATTTAAGTTTGGGGGTATTGGGAGACTTTTTAAGATTAATAAGATTTGGAATTTAGAAGCATGTGAACAATTCAGGGTGACACTAACCACTCTAGGTAGATAGAAACTTAGCCATTTTGCTATAAGGATTGGTGTGCCCAGCTAGATGGTCTATTCATAAAGGAGACAGAGTTCAGGTGTTAGAAATAACATGATAGTTGTCACCACCATATCACGTTCTGTTTTATTATTTGCAATTTCTTGTTTCTCTGAGAGTATTGGTGGGTCCTAGCATCGACGTGTTAATTAGCGCTGGAATGACATTTAGTGTGTTGAGATCATGCCCCAGTATGAATAATATGTTAGCGTTTTAGAGTTATGTGTGTGGTCCCCCTGTCTCCGTCGCCTAAGCAAGCGTGGAATGCAGGATCCATGGGAACACACATGTATTAGGTGTCAG
>JAJJMC010008370.1:6636973-6751264 GCA_023531435.1 Papaver californicum | reverse complement strand
AAAAAAAAAAAAAAAAAAAAAAAAAAAAAAAAAAATCGAAAAAAAAGTTAGAAAAAAATTGAGAAAAAATAGTATTTGGTATTTTCAAGTTCTCCCTGTCTCCGTCGCCTAAGCAAGCGTGGAACGCAGGATCCATGGGGACTTGTAAATATTTTAGTTAGTAGTAACCGTTGAAAATAAATGGGGAGTACCTCGACACACTAGGTTTCATCTCGGTACTGACCTTCAGACAGATATGGGAAACACCGTGCGCCTCAGTCAACATTTGCGACCTTCTACAGTCTACTTTCATCTTCTAAGTCTTTTCATGTGATGTGTGGATAGACAATTGTCTGAGTAGAACTCTGTTGTCTTAGATATGAATTTTAGTATGCTTGAGTTAACACTCGTGTACAGTGATCGGATCCATAAAGGGTAATGGTCCTTATAGCCGAATATCTGAGTAGCCAACTAACTAGCTTGTTTAGTGTCTATCCTGAATCATTCACGTGTTGCTAAAATCTAGATCCAGGTTTTGTGGGTATACCTCTTGTAAACCCTCACGAGACAAAACTCGTCCACTAGGGACACCTAGGGGTTTAACGGCTTACTGCATATGCTAAATGTAGTCGCGATTCCTGCGAAAGTGAGTTAGGATTTTTACTTTATTTTTAGAGTAGTTTGCTCGAGGACTAGCAAAATAGTAAGTTTGAGGGTATTTGATAGATACATTTTAGTGTCTAAATTACACCTTAATTTCTAGTGAGTTAGTATTCGATTTTGTGTCTATTACGTGTTTTTATGCTTTTGTAGGTACATTAGAAGAATAAAGATTTGTGGAAAAATTGGCTCAAAAAGTGTTCAAAGCACCCGGAAATATGGATTAAGGCACCCACACTTTGGATTGGGGCACCCTTGGATCGGGATGAGCTGGATCGGACCAACTCAGCGGGTCAACTCGGCCCAGTCAACTCGGTCAAAGTCAGTTGACCGAGTCAAAGCTTCATCGGGACAGCTTCATCGGCAGCAAAATTTTGATTCAGATTTTCTAGCGATTTCATCGCAAATTGGGAGTTACCCAATCTAATTCAAGGTTAGTAGAATCGATTAGAATCTCTAGAAGCCGAAGATAAGGGCCAGAGAAGCATGAATTTGGACGGGAACAGGAATCCATCCCTGTTTTGGATTGGCATCAAATTATCGTCAAATCACCGAGTTATAATGGGATTAGAATATCCTAGAAGATTCACAGGGCCTATATAAAGAGTTTACAAGCCTCAGAAATAAGTAAAAAAGGCCGAGAGATCGATTCAGAGAAATTCCGGTGGAGTTCCGGCGCCGCCGGTCACCTGCTGGTGCATCGCCGGCACTGTTATTCACCCACCATCGCTGAAGAAGACGACTCAGTAACATTTATAAGTGTTGCTGTTCCACTGTTACAACTCTGCTCCTGTTGCCTTAGATTTTGAACGTTTTTGTTGCTTAAAGCTCTCTGTAACAGCTGAACCCTGTTCTGTGACACTTATATACGTATCTGTTCAGCTGTTGCACTATTCTTTAACCTTGTAATCAATATTTTGAGCAATGAAATCAACTTTTGAGCAAGTTTTCTTCACCATGGGCTAAGTTTATTTACTGGGATGATGGATAAGGTATTTTTCTCAATTTTATGTGATTTAATTATTTTCTAATAATTATTTATAATTCTTTTATTATTATTTGCATGGATTTAAATTAGAAAAAAATGGTTTTTATTAAATAGTTGTGTTCTCTTTTGATGGGTCATGCTTAGTTAATTACTCTTGATGTCTCATGCTTAGGATTTACAATTATTCTTTTAGGAAACATATTTTTGGCAAACTTGTTAAATTGTTAAAAAAGAATTACATGATTAATCACATAGATTGTTAGAAATAACTGAATCTTGATTCCTAGTTTTCTCCATATTTTCTAAAAATCATCTCTAGTGTATTTTCCTGATTTTTATTAGTTTAGATTAAGTTGAATATTTTCTAAAATCATTACCTTCACAAGTTCGAGAATCGAACCTCTTTTTACCACTATATCAAAACAACATCACATTCCTTGCCATTTACTAGAAAATAAATTTGTATTCAGTTCCTCAACATATATGCATACGAATGAATACAATAAACCCATTTGCAGGGGATTCGTGGGTTGATCGAGTCTTATCTCCCGTACCAGACGGAGGATGAATCGGTTGTAGTCGGCTCGGGCCACCGACTCCTGTGTCAGTGTACGAACCCGAGGGGCCGAGACAATATCGTAATTGTCGTCCTTCCCTGTTGCAGTTTATATTTCAGTACCCTTCCATAGGGTTTAAAAATAATAATAAAGTTCGGAAGTTCAAAGTCCAAAGTCCAAAATAAGAAAAATACGAAAAAAACCTAAAATAATTACAAAAATAATAAGAATTTCCTAATACAGTTTTCTAAAAAGAAAAATAACAACCCTAAAAAAAATATTAAAAATTAACTAAAAAAAATCTTATCTTCTTTTTCCGTTCTTTTCGATTTGTCTTTGACTCCAAGTCTTTAATCAATCAATACAATCTTTGGCTCCAATTTCTTTTTGATCGAAAACCTGTAATACAAAGAAAAATACCCAAAAACATAAAATAGAACTAATAAAAATAAAAAATAAAATAAAAATCTAACTAAACTAATTAACCTAATTAAAACTAAACACAAATCAAAAAACAAGTCCGCTCGGAGGCGCCAAAAATTGATGTGTTTTTCGACAGTGGTAAGAAAAGTTCGTTCAAGACTTGTGAAGATTTGGATTTAAACCTAGTTTTTAAGACTAAAAATAGCAAAACTTAAATAAAATTGATAACAAGATTGAGAGAAAACTGAGGCTAAGATTCCACTATTTTCAAACTTTTAAAGTGATTTGATTCAATAATTATAATTATGCAATTCTTACATTTAATTTGATTCTAAAATATTGCAACAAATAAATTTTTAAAATACAAATTGTATAACAAAAGCAGGGAACATCAAAAACCTAGGCCAATTATGTACCATCAAACGAAATCACAATTTTTTAATATCATTAAATGAATTGTTAACCAAGGCAAATAATCATAAAAGAATTGCATAAATTAATTAAATAAATATTACCACATAATTTTGGAAAAAATAGCTTCCTCCATCGCCTCAGAAATGGGGTTTAGCTCCTCATGTTAGTCACTTGCTCAAAATTATGGTTCATGGATAAAACTGTTTACAAATGATGAAAAAGGAGAAAAACAAAAAACAATGAGTTTGTAACGTTTATAGGCGTTACATACTCACTGTTACAGAGCAAGGCTGAAGATAAACGTTGCAGATGCTAAGATATTTGTTGCAAATTGGTTAAAGACACCGTTGCAGCTGAAGATAAATGTTGCAAATACGAAGATATCCATTGCAAATGGATGAAGAAATCGTGGCTAAGATGTTGAAGAAACCGTTGTCGTAGCCACTGTTCTTCGTGTTCTTCAGCAGCAGCAGAGAAAAAATTCTCTGGAATTATTTTTATCCCTCTGTTCGCCTCCTGAGCTCTCCCCAAAACTCTCTATTTATACTATGACAGCAACCCAGCTCCTTCAAATCTTCTCATTCAATGAAAAATCTTCTCGAGATATTTTTTTCTTTAATGGAAATGGCTCGGCAATAATTTTCTTTCCCTCGAACATGCTTTCGATTATTATGTTGCCTCTTCTCAAATTGATACGCTCTCGATATGGTAAGTAAGGAGATTAGATTCCTATTACAAAGAAGACTTCATTTTCTTTCATTACAAAGGAAATTAAAACCGAGAATATCTAACTTTTCCTTTTTTACGGAACTTGAGATTTGTTTTATTTCTTTTTACGTGTTCGAATTCATACTAACTCCTCTTTATAAGGAAACAAGATAACTTTTATCTTAAAATCCCAAAATCCTCCAAATCACGTTCACCAAATCCACAAATGGAGAAGATTGATTTCCCGCTAAATTCTTTAATTTGAAATGTAGGAAGTGGGTGTCGTGAACCAAAAAATGGGAGCTTTATCAATTCTAGGTGCCTTTATCAATTTAGTGGGTGCCTTTATAACTTTTCGAGCTAATTTTCCCAAAATTATTTATTTCCCAAATATACCTATAAATACATAAAGTAACACAACTAGTACACAATCGAGCACTATTAATATAAAAAATTGAGACAAATCAGACACAAAAATGTGTCTATCACTAGCTTTTCCCTTAGCGACGCATATATTACTTTGCGCTAGGTAGCGAAGCTAGCGCTAGCCTTGCTAGCAGCTCCATTAGCGACGCATTATATTACTTTGTGTTAAGGATCCAGCGCTAGCCTTGCTAGCTGCTCCCTTAGCGATGCACCATATT
The DNA here is from genome assembly GCA_023531435.1 of Papaver californicum. NCBI lineage: Eukaryota > Viridiplantae > Streptophyta > Magnoliopsida > Ranunculales > Papaveraceae > Papaver > Papaver californicum. The sequence goes on along the minus strand of JAJJMC010008370.1, from coordinate 6,746,891 downwards.
ACTAGGCACAAAGGCACAAAACCTGCCCTAGCCTTATTATTTTCGTCCTTAAGAGAAGCGTCTTTCTTTCTCAGCATTGGCATAATGCCAGCGCTAACCCTATATGGTTATCTATTGAACCTTCTTGCTTGGGAACCTTCTCGATTTTGGTTTCAAACACTTCCAGAATTATACTTTGTCACTTCTAAGCTGACCTCTGGCTATTAAAATTACGCCATGTTACTCCCAAGCTAGTACATGACCACTAAACTTATCAGACTTGACACTAATCAATCTAACTACCAACTTAGTGAGTTGCACAACTTGTCTCACTGACTTAGCAACTCCTTGATTTGACTTGCCGAATCAAAACAGTAGTGGTTCACAACTCCACTATATTTACGATATCAAATACAACACATGAGGGGTTTCTCATTGGGGTACTGGTCTGGTGGTCTACGGAAATTATGCATTGTGGCAACACATCCCCGGCAGCGGCGCCAAAAATTGATGTGATTTTAATATAATGGTAAAAAGGGTTTCATTCTCAGACTTGTGAAGATTCGATTTCTAGACCTAATTTTTAATGACTAAAAATAAAGAAGATTAAAACAAAGTTGATTTAAAATTGATGGGAAGAACTAGGGCTAAGATTCCACTATTAACCAATATTTCAAGTGATAAAATCTTACAATTCTTGTATTCAACTTATTCTAAATATTGCCAAAGTTAGGTTTTTAAAAGAATAATTGTAAATCGAAAGCATGAGACATCAAAAGTTTAAAACTAAGCATCACCCATCAAAAGAAAACACAATTATTTGAGAAAAACCATTTTTAATTCAAACCAATTAATAATAAAAGAATTGTAAATAATAGATAAAATAGAAGTTACCACTTATTTATTGGAGAAATAGCTTCCTATGTCGCCCCAGTGATGATGATTAGCTCATTGTATTGGAAACACCCTCAAAAATATATTTCATAGCTCAAAAAGTGCTTACAATGGTGAAATAATAGTAATACAGGAGAACAGAGACGCTTATAAGCGTTACAGAGAAGTGTTCTCTGCGTTACAAAAGAAGAAAAAGGAAACATGAATAAAGAACGGACTTCAGGTACTTCAGAAATAGGACTTCTTGAGGGACTGTGTTAGCGACAGTATCTAACGGCAGTTCCCTAGAGACTTATGTTCTTCACCTTCTTCTTCACCAGCAGCAGATGTATTTTCTCCTGGAATTTTTTCGGTGGCTCTGGATGGTTTGTTTCCCGTTTCTCTTGGCTATATATAGTATTAGTGAACCCTAGAAACCCTAGAGAACCGATAAGGACTCCAAAACAACTCACAATCAAACTCAAATTACGTGTAAATCCTAAAAAGGGTCAAATTCCTTTTTCCGACTTGATTCACTTCTGCAGCCATTTTTTCCGGGTGAAAGACGTTTTGTGACGTGTATTGATCCTGTTTTGGTTGTTTACTTCCCTTGGGTAACTCATATTCACTTCCAAATCCCTTAGAATTCTATTCCAAACAACTCAGGAAGATTCTCACGTGAAACCCAAACTTCCCGCCATTTTCATGATTTCAAATTCAAAGGGAAGGGGTGCCCCTATCAAATTCAAAGGGAAAAGGTGCCCCTGTCCTTTAACAATTTGTCCTGGGTGCCTTTAGTAACTTTTCCTGGTGCCTTTATCAACTTTTCGAGCCGATTTTTTTGTAATTATTTATTTCTCAAAAATACCTACAAAGACATAAAAAGCCATAATAAGTACAAAATCGAACACTATCAAAATAGATAATCGAGCACAATTTAGACACCAAAATATGTCTATCAGTTTCTCATTGGGTACTAGTCTGGCGGTCTACGACAATTATGCGTTGTGGCAATACATCCACGAACAAGAAGGTAAAAAGTAGTGGGACAGTTGCAGAGCAGTTGAGAGTACGAGGAGTAGTGGTCATACAAGTCTTCCCTATTTTTTCAGACATGACTCCACTACAATCTCCACAATCGTTATTCCTCCACTTCTTCTCTAACTTCCACCACTTACGAGAAATCAATGTGTCTCCTATAAAATATAAATAAATGGCTTCATCTATTCGAAAGAAAAAGGACAGAGAGAATTAAGAGACAAGATATACCGAATTAGCGATTCATCCCAAAGTTAATTCATTCTTCATCACACACTACTCATCACACTGAGATTTCTCAATCTTCTTTGCTTCCCTCCCCTCAGACCTACTCAATCTTCTCCACCTCTGTGATCGACGCAGGATGTGAACGACTATTTCTTGGTTTAGACTCGTCATGCTCGAATTTGATCTCTCGAACCTACCTGAAAGTACCATTTTAAAGTATATTTGTTTTCACCCTAGAACATTCATTTAGACTTAGACATCATAATCTATCAGTGCATAGCATATATACATGTGTTCACAATTGTATTTTTCTTTTTTTTTATAGCATGCAGTGTTAGTTTCTATGATGATCCGATAGTGCAGATTCAATATACTGAAAAAAAATTATAGTTTATTTAGGCTTAGACATCATGATTCATTAGTACAAAACATATATATACTGGTAAAACATATGTTCACATATGCTATTTTGGTAGTGCAAATTTTTTATATAGTTTGTAAAATTATGTTGTTATTTTAACAGTGCAGATTCCTAATATTTTGTTGATTTCTACACATGAGGATGTTATACTAAATATCTATCTAACTTGTTTTTTGTTATGTTCTTGTGCTATTTTGATAGTACAACTTCCCCATACTAGCTATATTGATTGAATACTGCAAATGGGAACAACTTGATTAGTATTGGGACCGGCAACTAGGGTTGTCAATCTTTATCCGAAATCCGACATCCGAATCCGATAATCCGGGATCCTATAGGATATTATCCCCTATAACGGATATCGGATATCGGATACGGATATTTCTATCGGATATTAAGGGTTAACGAAACAGAACCGGATAAGTCATATCCTATAGGATATTATCCGTATCCGATAAGAATGTAAGTAAGGCGTAAAAAAAACTAAAAATTTAATGTTCTTCCAGCTTCCTCCCTCTCGTGTTCGATCTAAAATTAGGATTGATTAAGACTTCCTTATTTTATCATGTAATATTATTGTGTTAGAACTGATTTAGTTTATCGGATATTTAAGTTTTCAGTTAAGTTTTCAGTTTTTTCTTTTTGTGTTATATTTTGCATTTTATGTTTCTTTATCGGATATTTACCGGATATTATCGGATATCCGATAATCCTAACGAAACGGAATCGGATATGAAGATTGAATGTCCGTCGGATATTATCGGATATCGGATATCGGATACGGCTGAGTCAATACTCGTTCCGTTAACATCCGTTGACAGCCCTACTGGCAACAGATTTAGGATTTTTGTACTGGTATTGCATCATCTTGATGCTTTTAATACAATTTGTCCTTCTATAATTTTGAAAGTAAGTAGTCCTCAACAACGAACTCGTTTTGCTATTTCGTAGTCATGGGGTTAGAAAAAAACGAGATCTGTTATTGAATATATATCTATGCTTATCAAATATGAGGGTTTTTTATTTCATCCAGCGGCTGAGATATACTCCCAGCTTACAACTAGTGGCCAGGATTTGCTTATCCCTCAGAGTGTAATCTAATATTCATCAATCCAAAGGCTGAGCGTCTTCTATGCCACACGTCCGGTGTAATTAATTCATTCTCAATCTCTGTGAATTCCTTGCCTTTAATTTTTCCTCTTTCTCTCTTTCGTAATGTGCATAATTGATTCACCCTCACATTTAACACAAAAAGAAATTTTCTAGCAAACCCTAAGGATGAATTACCTTTTCATCTCCCTTTTCATGCAAGGTGTAAATGGATCTCAATGTAAAAATCTCATTCATGGAATAATTGTTCTTCCGTTACCCCAATTACAATTCATGTTCAACTGTGAGGACCACAAAGGTTTCTCAATCAGATCACTTCCTCTCGCTTCGCTTCGCTTTGCTTCTCTAAAGTGTTCTTCGAAAGAACTCCCCCTCTCTTCTCTGTATCTCTAGGAAACTCTTCGGTCCTCAAAACCCGAATTTCCTATGCTATTATCGAACTTGATTATGCTCTCAATTAGATCTGATTTGTACATCTTCTTCGATTGATTCTTAACTACCTTTGTCCAATTCTTTGTTTAGCTATTGAATAGTTTTGATATATTTGGTACTTGATTATTAGGTTTCCAAGCTATTATGATTTGTGATTATTTAACTTATTACCTGAATTCTTTTGAAGTTAGAAGTTTGTGTTTTGTAAAGATTAGATCTTTTAGTTACTCGAATGGATTAGAGTTGTCGAATTGGAATTTTGACAATTAGGGCTTGTTCGCATAAAGTTTGATTTAGGCCATTCCTGATAACTCTCTTTTGGGGACACAGACACAACATCGTCGACAGTGGAATGTGCTAAATGTTTCTCATATATTGATTGATTTGGTTACAAAGAATGCAAACTTTATATACAGGAGATGTAGTAACAAACTCCTTAAAACATGGTTAGTTACAAGAGTAGAGTCTATTCTGGAGGAATGTATAACAAAGTTTAGATAGACTCTGACTGGGAAATGATCCTGGTCTTGCGGTGGTGGTTTGCTACCTAGTCTCATTATCTGCCAACATGCCCCCTCAAGATGGACCACGTGAGGAAAGTCCAATCTTGCATTTGAGTTGGTGATACCGTCTAGTAGATAGCGGCTTAGTTAGTGCATCTGCTAATTGATCCTCTGACGAGACATGAGACACCCTCAGAATACCTTGCTGAACTTGGTCTCTGATGAAGTGAAAATCAATTGCTATATGCTTCATTCTAGAATGAAAAACTGGGTTTGCACATAACTGAGTAGCACCAACATTGTCACAGTATATCACTGGACAGGTTGGTATCTGGATACCCAGATCAGTAAGCAAATAAGTGATCCAGTTTAATTCTGCTGCTGCATTTGCTACTGCCCTGTATTCTGCTTCAGTTGAAGAACGTGCTACTGCTTTTTGTTTCTTTGAGCTCCATGAAATTGGGTTTCTGCCTAAATAGACAATATAAGCACTAGTAGAAGAAAAATCATCTTTGTTACCTCCCCAATCCGCATCAGAGAACACTTGCAAAGCATTGGTGCTGTAAAGATGATCTGAGAAGGCATGAAGCTGGAGTGCTGAGTCCTTGTAAAGCTGAAGACCATCATTTGTTGTACCACATAGATAGCGCAGTAGTCTTTTAACAAATTGCCAGTGTGTTGTTGTTGGTGAGTGCATGTACTGAGATAATTTGTTAACAGCATAGCTCATATCTGGTCTCGTAATTAGTAGATATTGGAGACATCCTACAACATTACGGTACTCTGTTGGGTCTGACAAAGGAGTTCCTGAATGTAGTGTAAGCTGTGGTGAAGTTGGAATTGGAGTGAGCATAGGTTTTGCTTCAATCATATTTGTCTTTGCCAAGATATCCATTATGTATCGTCTTTGTGACAGAAGAATGCCTTGATGATTTGGAACTACTTCTACTCCCAGAAAGTAGGACAAGTTGCCAAGGTCCTTAAGTGAAAACCGCTGCGCTAGATTGCCAATAAACACATTAACACTGTTAGTGTTGCTCTCGGTTATGATCAAATCATCGACATATACTAAGATATAAATTATTGTGGTAGATGTGTTGAACACAAACAGGGACGCATCAGCAAGAGAGTTTCGAAAGCCAGACTTTAGTAGAAACATGCGCAGTTCATGGTACCAAGCACGTGGTGCCTGTTTGAGGCCATAAATTGCTTTGCGTAATTTGCACACAAAAGTAGGTTTGTCTTGATCCACAAAGCCAGGAGGTTGTTGCATGAAAACATTTTCCGAGAGAGTTCCTTGGAGAAACGCATTGTTTACGTCTAGTTGCTGTAAGGTCCAATTCCGAGAGATAGCTAAGCTGAGTACTACTCTGACTGTTGTGGGCTTTACGACAGGACTGAAAGTATCCATGTAGTCTAATCCCGGACGTTGATGAAAACCTTTGGCGACCAATCGGGCTTTGTACCTGTCAATGGAACCATCAGACTTACGTTTGGTGCGGAATACCCGCTTGCACCCTACAACATTTTGTGTTTGATCATGTGGTACTAGTTCCCAAGTTCCATTGGATACCAGGGCATTATACTCGTCTGACATGGGCTTTCGCCAATGTGGTATTTGCATGGCCTGGTTAACAGTGGTAGGCTCAGATGTAGCATTAGAAGAAAGTTGGGCTGCTAGGTTCATTTTCTTGATTGGTTTGTGTATTTGATTTTTAGCCCTGGTTGTCATAGAGTGGGTAGGTAGAGTAGGATTTTCTGACGGAGTGTGAGGTTGTAATATGGGTTGTGTAGTGATGGAGGTAGACAGTTCAGTTTGTGGTTGCTGGACAAAAGTTTGCGTACCTGGGCTCATACCTGATGTTCTATCTGGTGAAGAAACTGCACACTGAAGGTCCTGATCAGGTTCAACCTCTGATGATGTAGTGAGTGGCCGTTGAATTAGTGGTTGCACTATTGGAATGGGTGGTGGTATCCAGGTGTCAATGTCTAAGGGTTCTGAGATTGGTGGTGACTTGGAAAGAGTTGGATATGGAAATTTGGTTTCCAGGAATTTCACATGTCTGGACACATGTATTTTGGTTGTTGATGGGTCTAAACAAAGATAGGCACTCTGAGTTAGTGAATATCCTAGAAATATGCAAGGTGTAGAACTCGACTGTAGTTTGTGGGATGTGTATGGTTTGAGCCATGGATAGCATAGACAGCCAAATATTTTGAGTTTAGAATAGTTTGGTGTAGTGCTGAAGATTTTCTGGTAAGGTGACAACATTTGTAGTGTTGGAGTTGGAAGTCTGTTGATCAAATAGACAGCAGTAGATAATGCATAGGGCCAATAAGGGAGTGGTAGTGAAGCATTTGAGAGTAATGCTAATCCAGTTTCAACAATGTGAAGGTGTCTTCTTTCTGAGAACCCATTGTGTTCAGGAGTGTGTGGAGGGGAAGTTAGATGAGAGATGCCGGATTGTGATAAGTATTCTCTGAGAGCAATGTACTCACCACCATTGTCAGAATAGAGTGTTTTGATCTTTGTGCTGAAATAGTTTTCTGTGATGGATTTGAAGTTGGTGAAGGTTTTCTTTACATCTGATTTATAATGTAGAGGGTAAAACCAAATGTATTTTGTGAAATGATCAACAAATATTACATAGTATTTGTAACCGTGTGTAGAGATGACTGGTGAAGTCCACACATCAGAGAATATTGTTTCAAGAGGTTTTGTTAACACAATGGAAGAGGTGGAAAATGGTAACTTGTGACTTTTATTGCAATTGCAGGCATTACATGAGAAATTTGTAGACATTTTCTGGAATTGTCCTAGCTTATTTGTAGAAACAATGTGTTTCAGAATTGGATATGATGGGTGTCCAAGTCTGTGATGCCAGCAGTAGGTGTTGAGCTTGATAGTTGAGAATGCAAACTTTGGTGAAGTGCTGGGCCACTCATAGACACCACCTTTAGTTGGTCCTTCCATCAGAATTGCTCCTGTGCATAGCTCCTTCACAAGAAATGAACAGGGTGAGAACTCTACAGAAACATTATTAGTCTTGCAGAATTGAGATATGGAAATTAGATTTTTTTTCATTGATGGAACACACAAAACATTATCTAGCTTGAATGTGTTATTAGAGTGTGAAAGAGGAATTGAACCAGTGTGTGTTATTGGCAAGTTGGTGCCATCTCCTAGCATGATGTCATCCGGACCCCTGTATGGTGAGTGAAGTGACAGATTTTCAAGATCTGATGTAACATGGTGAGAAGCACCAGTGTCAAGTAACCATTCTGAATTGGTAGAGCTTGATGTTGTAGCATTGGTCTGTGCTTGCCATGGTGGACCTGGTGCTTTTGATTGACCTATAGGAACTAGTTTAAAGGATGGACACCTCTTGGCAGTGTGCCCCTGAACCCTGCATATCTGACACAGACCAAGATATGGCATGTTCTGTCTTGGATATGCTGTTGTATTTGAACTTCCTGAGTTGGGTTTAGGATGTCTGTATTGGGTATGAGATTGAGATGACTGAATGGTGTTGTTGCGCCAGATAGGTTGCTGTGATTGATTTGTATGCCATGAAGTGTTGTTTCTGGATGTAACATTGACAGATGCTGGAAAGTGGTTTTGTTCAGGATGTTTGATAGTTAGAGAGGCTTCAAAATTGAGAAGCTTTTCATGTAATTCATCAAAGTTGATGTTAGTGTCCCTTGCCTTGACTGCTCTCACTAGTTCCCTGTAGTCTTCATTTAACCCATCTAGAACCTTGTCTGTTATCTCTTCTGCATCCAATGGTGCTCCAAGAAGTGCTAAATCATCAGCTTTAGTTTTAACTAGCTGCATGAACTCACTGACTGCTAGGGAACCCTTTTCAGTATTTTTGAATTGGTGTTTGAGTTGCTTGATTCTCCCTCTTGATGGCTTTGCATATGTATTGGCCAGGATAGTCCAGGCTTCTTCAGCTGTCTTAGCTTGTGCAATGAAGGGTATGACAGGAGGTGAAAGAGAGCCTAAAATGGCATTTAGAATGAGTTGGTCTTGCCTGTTCCAGAGATGATAGGCTGGGTTGTTGATTGTTTGATCATCTTGTGTGATGGTTTTAGATGGACATGGAGTGGATCCATCAACATATCCAATGAGGTCATATCCTATAAAAAGGGTTCTGAATTGTAGTTTCCATGAGGTGTAGTTGGAAAGTTAGCTTTAATGGAGCCTGGGCAGCAACATTGATGCTAACTAGTGTTTGAGTTGAGCTGTTGGTGTTTAGGATTTGATTGGTGCTGTTTTCAGCCAGTTTAGTTGGAAAAAAAAAATGGAATTTAGGATCAGAGCTCTGATACCATGCTAAATGTTTCTCATATATTGATTGATTTGGTTACAAAGAATGCAAACTTTATATACAGGAGATGTAGTAACAAACTCCTTAAAACATGGTTAGTTACAAGAGTAGAGTCTATTCTGGAGGAATGTATAACAAAGTTTAGATAGACTCTGACTGGGAAATGATCCTGGTCTTGCGGTGGTGGTTTGCTACCTAGTCTCATTATCTGCCAACAGAATGAGTGATATATGAAATGATACAGAATCCAGACATGATGAAAAAGGCTCGAGAAGAGGTAGAAGAATTAATTAGAGGAGAAGAGAATCCAGATATGATAAATACTGATGAAGGAGAAAAGAGTTACGCAGAGAGAGCTTTTCTATAAACTGTTATGTGAATCATCTGAGTTCTTTACTTCTCAATTAGAGGTTAATCGATCTATTCAAGGTTAATTCACTACTTAAAGTAATTTCCATTTCTTCAATTATTCCTCTCTTTATTATTTTCTACATAATTTAATTTCTTATTTTCTTAATTTATGATTCAATTTTTTTTTTCTTAATCTTGTTTTCGTCTTTCATCTTGGTTCAGTTTTGGTTGAGTTCTAATTTTTGCTTTAGATTTTGATTATGGGCTTTGAAAATTTTATGTTTTGAAGGTTAAAGCTCATATATGTGGGTAGTAGTGAATTTTTCTAATTTTTAATCATTGATGACAGAAATCAGGGTTTTGTCTGTCACATTTTGTTTCTCTAAATTGTATGTTAGGATTGTATCAAATTTAAATTTGTGGGTAAAACCGCAAACCTGAACCTGCTTTCGGATTCTTAATGGTGGTGAAGCGGAAACAACCACAACCGTTTATGGTAAACTTAGTTAACTGAAAGCAAAGTCTTATGTTTTGCTTTAATTATTAATACAATTGTCTAATTTATGAAAGGTAGTATAGTCATTTTTACAGGCTAAAAGCAAATAATTACTTTCCATCATAATCGTTCTTGGTTACCTGTTGCGAATCACTAAATTCTCTTATATTTTCCCGGTCATATTTTTCCTGTCTTAGTAAACATTAAAGTGTTATTGTTATATGTTCATGACCAGTGTTAGTCATGTATGGAAGTAAGCCACACAAGAGTTTGATACTTTATTGGTTTATTTCTGTTACTGGAGGCACCCGAATGGTTCAATCTGTTATGATTTAGGTGTATATTAATGTGAATTTTCATATTCAAGACTTGTTGTTAAACTGATATCTTTTTTTGCAGGTTGGCTTCAAAACAAAGGTATTCCACCCTAATACCAATAATAATGGGAGCAGCTATTTTGACATCTTGAAGGAACAATAAAGCCCTGCCTTGACCATTTCAAAGGTAACTAATGATGAAATCGCCTGTGTTTGATTTGTTGTTGTTAACGTAGGCCATTTGTGTTTATTTCTGTTTATATGTTATTCTAACATTATATTGTGCCATTTTGTTTTTCAATTTAAATCGAAGTCCATTTTTAAAGTTTGGTCATCGCAATGCAGACCGTATATTTCATCGACTCATTCAGTTATCTAATGATCTGTTTAGTATTTCCTTTGTGTTTCATTGTTTTTTCCTGTGGTGCTGAACTCACCTTGGATGATTTACCTTTTTCGTTCTTCATTGAATACCATGAAAATTGTTGGTTAGACTAGTCCTAGTATTAATCATCTCCCCGTGCTTTAACATTAGACTAATTAAAATGACATCAACCTTTAAGGTAATATGTGTTTGGAGCTGATCTCACTGCTTTAGTATTTTGTTCCGGGTTTGTGTTTTGAACTAAATATATGGCACTGGGTTGGTGTAGTTCTTTGCTAAACTATATGGCAGTTGAGTTGTAGATTAGTGTTTTCTATTAGTTTGGTAGTTTTCTGTTTTTGTTGCCAAATCTGTGTGAGTTATGTTTGATGTACGCATTTTTAAAAAGAATATAAGTTTCTTCAAATGCTAGACCACTTAAAAGTGGTCCTTTAACGGTATAATAATATCTTTGATTTGATGTGGTCCATCATTGATTGCATTTCATATAGGAAAATCTCACGCCGCAGACAAAAATTAGCGTCGACTAGAGAAGCTTTTGAAAACTTAAACTTGATAATTGCCCTTCTTTTGAAAGCTTTATACTTTAAGAACATAGAGAAAGCATGCTAAATAATTCTAGAGTTTCACTTTAATCCTGTGAGGGTTAAACTTCCACTACAGTTGGTTTTTATCTTAGAATTCCATGAGCTCATTCCTTGCTTTTGAAACATATTGTCCAAGTAATTTATTTTTTTTAGCTTTTGACTTTATGGATGATCAATCTCATAGTCTGTGCTCATAATATACTTGCAGTTTGATGGTCATTTATACCACTAGGCGGGTTCCTTCCTACACCGACCAATCTGACGGCTCCACTAGGCAGCACGGACCGACCTTTTTCCTGTTGCAAACTATGCAACGACAAGTGTGAGCACAAAGTTTCTGATGTCCTGGCGGTGGAACGCACCATGTAATTGTCGGATTAGCACCACGCGACCTTGCCTGAGTGGCTGCAATCTACTGAAGTTGACACAAACAATGGGCTGGATTCATCTAAGGTATGTGTATCACTACACTGCTAAAAAATGAAAAGCCAAACCAGAGCATATTCGGGTTCTGGATGTTTTAAGAGATTCAAAATATTTTGGGTTATGTTTTAATGTCCCTAATTTAGGTGTATTTGGTAAAGTTGTGTATTCGTTTTGCAAATATGATTTGAATTCATATATTTCAATCATGTCGTAGTTTCTATATGTTGAATTTATGGGGTTTTTTTTTTTTTGATATATTCCGCGAGGTTAAGGAGACCTCAGCCACAAAACAAAACAAAAAAACAGACACAGGGAACAACCCCTCTACTTTTCCTCCTAATATAGATTTTCACCTCCCCATCATTCTTAACAATCTTAATCAAAGCAGGCTCAAAATCTTCAACTCATAAGTCTAATAAACTTGCAAGTAGGATGAATACCAGCTAAGAGATCAGCAGCCTGATTCGTTTCTGTATAAGTGGAAGAAACTTATTTTATCAAAAAACTTTAGAAGAATACCAATCCTTCTCCAAATATGCAAAACATGTCGTGGGGGTTTAGGGTCCTTACTGTAAAAAAAAGAAAAGCTACCATAGAATCCATGCCTAGACGAATAATCTTATATCCAAGATTTTTAGCAAGAAGCAAACCAACTTTAGGTCCCTGCAATTCATGAGCAAGATTTTTAGCAAGAAGCAAGCCAACTTTAGGTCCCTGCAATTCATGAGCAATGAAAGAGATGGGTGAGACACACCATGAGCAGCATCCAGCAGAACTCCCTTATGATCCCTGAGAACAGCACCCAACCTAGCAGAAGTATCCTTCCAAGATCGATCTGAATTGATCATAACTTCATCTACATGGGGAGGTTTCCAACTACATTCAATCACCATAGGAATAACATAATTACCCTTAATATTCTAATTCTCCAACAACTGCATAGATGGGGAGTATCATTAATATAATGTTCAGTAGCAGACAACTTGATTCTCACATCCTGGATAATGGAGTGACTGACAGTATCACTTGTATTCCTTCTAAAAGAAAAAAATATATTATTTCTCTCTCTCCACACATTATAAATAAAGTTGTTAAACACTAACTTCTTAAGAGAACTTATCAAGTCACTACCAGAGAAGGCTCTCTCACACTACTGCACTTCGTCCCTCCAAATAGCAGAGCACACTCTACTGTATCCCAATTTAATCAATAACCCCTGCCAAATCATCTGAGTAAATCCACACTCAAAAAAAATATGAGATTTAGTTTCCAAAAGATCTCCATAAAATAGACAACTAGCATCAGAGGTGACTCCCCATTTAACCAATTTCTCCTTAGTTTTTAACCTGCCATGCAAAGCAACCAAAAAAATGAAAGGATGCTTTGAGATATGTCTCTTGAACCAAACCAGAGAATGCCAAGAAATGAAGTTCTGCTGAGAACAAATAGCCTTATAAGTATCTTTCATATTAAACACCCCAGTGCAATTTGCTTTCCAAATAATAAGGTCAGAAGAGGAAACATCAAAATGACAGGAAGAAGCAATTTCTTCAAACAACATATCCAGTTCAATAGAAGATTGAACAGGAAAACACCAGGCACCATCCTCAATGAAATCAGTAAGAAAACAGTTAATTAGAGGACCAACAACATCCAAGATACTAGGATCTACCGATCCACAAGTCTGCCATTATCATGCCAAGAATCAGTAAAAAAAATTACTTTAGACCTATCACCCAGAACCAAATGAGTGTTCTTCTTAGCCAAATCTCTATGTTCAAGAATCCTTCTCCAACACCATGAAGCATCTTGAGGAATATGTAAATCCCAGAAATCATTCCCCTTCATCAGATATTTCTTCACCCAAGAAGTCCAAATATTATCTTTGCTAGACACAATGTCCCAAGTGTGTCTAAGATTAGCAGCAATATTAGTATTCTCAAGGTCTCTTACAGCCAGACCACCCTCTAGATAACTACAAAAAATCTGATTCCAGCTAATTAGGTTATGCTTTTTCCCCAAATCTGAGCCAGACCATAAGAATCTTTTGAAAATAATATTAATCTTCTTAATAGATCTTTTAGGTAAAATAAAACAAGATAACCAGAAGAAAATCATACTATTTAAAACAAATTTAATAAGAAGCAGCCTTCCAGCAAAAGTAAGAAACCCAGCTTTCCAAGACTTAACCCTATTAGTCACCTTAGAAATAAGAGGTAAACAATCATTATAAGAAAGCGGTGGTAGAAAAGAGTGGAACTCCTAAATATCGCACAGGTAAAGAACCCTTAGTACAATAAAGACAAGATTTTATAACCACTTCAACATCTCCATTCACTGCAGAAATAAATAAGGTTGTCTTTTGTTTGTTCATAACCAATCCTGAAAAACTAGAAAAATTTTCTAAGAAAGCATTCAAAACCTGAGCAGCATGAACATTCCCTTTAAAAAACACTAACAAATCATCAGCAAAACACAGATGTGTTAGGTTTATAAACTTGCATCTAGGGTGTAAACTATAATTACCAATGCTAACTTTCCTAGCCAAGATGGAACTGAAAACCTCCATGACAAACACAAACAGATAAGCTGAGAGAGGGAAACCCTGTCGGAGACCTCTCTTAGCACTGAAAAAAACATATGGGGACCCAGTTACCATGACAGAAAATCTAGAAGTAAAAATACATAGTTTTATCCAAGAAATAAACTTCGCAGGAAATCCCATTTTCTGCAAAACAAGACTAACAGACTGCCAACTGACTGTGTCATACGCCTTCTTCAAATCAATCTTATGAGAACATCTTGGACTATGATAATTCCTTACAATCTCATGAGCAAGCATAATATTGTCCTGAATTGACCTCCCTGAAATAAAGGCAGATTGACAAGGACTAACCAAATTCTAATAACGAACTTCATCCTCATAGCAATGATTTTATTGATGCATTTATACACAATATTACAGCATGAAATTGGCCTTAAATCAGACACAGTAGAAGGGTTCTCACATTTTGCCACTAGAGTTATAAAAGTACTATTTACCTCTTTAACCAGCTTAGTCTTCAAGAAGAAATTATGAATTGTAGCTACAAAATCATCCTCAATTATGCTCCAGCAAGCTTTGAAGAAATGACTAGAAAATCCATCTGGTCCCGGAGCTTTACTAGAACCAATAGAAGATAAACCAAGGATAATTTCATCTCTAATAGCATCTTGAATTAAGTTATGAGCCATAGAATCCTCCAAAATATTAAATTGCTGACCCTCAAGCACAGAAACATGAAAAAATTGATCTTCACTACCACTAAAAATCCGACAAAAGAAGTCAACACATTCTCCAGCGATATCAACATCCTCAACCAATTGCTCATTGTTACTAGAAGTAAGAGTTAGGATATTGTTCCTAGACCTTCTAACCTTCAAAGTTCTATATAAGAAAGAAGTATTTGAGTTACCAAGATCTAGCCATTATACTCTAGACTGCTGCCTAGCTTTTGATTCTTCATATATAGCAAGAGTAGAGTACTTAGCCACACATTTCCTCTCTCGAGAAATGAGTTGGGATCTAACCAAAACAAGACTAGAATGAATAATTTTCTGCACCTCCTCCATGTCAGTCTTAGCTTGCATAACCTGAGCAGTAAGATATTGAATCTCTGCTTATTCCATAGAATAAGTCTCTTATTTACCTTCTTCAGCTTAGAAAGTAAAATAAACATAGGATTACCCCAAATCCTCTCACTCCAAACACTCTGAGTAACAAAAAGAAAATCAGGCTCCTCTGTCCAAAAGTTATAAAACCTATGAAGAGGTGGACCATGCTTCCTCTTCTCAAACACAGTAACAATAGCTGGTGAGTGATCATAAATCCCTTTTGGCAAGAACTCAGCCTTAGATAGTTGATATTGTTCAACCCATTCCACATTAACCATCACTCTATCAATTTTTGAAGCAATTCTAAACTCATTTTTCTTCTTATTAGACCAAGTATAGAAATATCCAGAAAAAGGCAAATCAAAAAATGGGCTTCCTGAGTACAATTAAGAAAGTCAATATAATCATAAGCTCTTATTTCTCCACCACCAAGCTTCTCACTAGGATCAAGAATATAATTAAAATCCCCAGCAATCATTCAAGGCCTCTTATTAAAACTGGCAAAAGAAATCAAATCATTCCAAATATGTCTTCTAAGAACTACATCATTATTCCCATAAACAAAAGTAAGAGCAAAATTAATATTCCTAGAAGTAGAAACATCCAAAAATATCACCTGAGAAGAAGAATGAAGACTAGAAAGTTGAACATCCTCAGAATTCCATCCCACCCAGATTCTTCCAGAATTATTATGAATATAATTATCCACAAATCTCCAAGAAGAGTTAATACACCTACGTATACTATCTTTATTCTCTTGCTGAACATGAGTCTCTAAAATACCCACAATAGCTAAAATATTTTCTCTAATTATTCTACTAACTTCACTTTGCTTCAAAGGGTTAAACAACCCCCTAACATTCCAAACACCAATATTAAACATCATTAATAACATTAAGATGGAGTTTCTTACCTCTATCGGCAGTTTTCTTTGTCTCTGCAGCTTTAACATGTAGTCCATGAGAAGGACCACTACCACCACCACTCTTCTGTATAAAACCTTTTGAAGTCTTGGAATTAGAAGTACCAACACCTTCAAGAATCTCTCCCGTATATATAGAAGAATTAATAGAGGTATGCATCATAGTAACCCTATTAGGATCCATATTTTGATATGAAACACTCTCCAAGGCATTAAACCTATTATTAGTCTGGAGTTGAGAGTTCAAATTTGAATTAAGAACCTCTTTACCTCCACCCGCAACTTCATCACTCTGTATAATACCTATAACATCTTTAATCACATCATCTTCTGAATCAATACTAATAGTATCCTCAAGCAAAGGATTACGAGTTTTTTTGATGTATTAGTCACCCATCCATCCTTATCCACCACATTTCTCACCTTCCTCTGGGGTTCAACAATAAGCTTCTTCTGAGCCTCAACAATCTCTTTAGATATAGTAGATTCATGAGCACAAGCAGCACTAGAATGACCAAAAACACAACAATGTTCACACCTTGGTGGTTTCCAAGTATACTCAACATGTATACTCTTATACACCTTTCCATCAATAACTAAAAGCATTTCATCAGGAAACTCACTATCAGCAAAAATCTCAACATAAATTATATCATAAGCCATGGAGATCTAGTTAAAGTAGGTTCATCAGATAAAATAGGAACACCAACCACACTAGCAATCAACCCTAAACCAGCAGGATTCCACAAATATAAAGGAACATTTCTCAGCAATATCCATACTGGAATAGATTTCAGTTCAGTTATGTCCTCCTCCAAATCTTGTTGCCATGGTCTCACTAAGAACAATTTATTCGTAATATAGAACGATCCATGATCCATACAAGCAGATCTATCTTCATCAGAATCAAAATAAAAAACAAACACAGACTCACCATGAACAGTCATCTGAAAATCACACTTCGGTTTCCAAGATTTGATTACAGCATTTCTAACCACCGGAAATGACAATTTCTTACCCACAAAAATACCAATCACCAAATCCTCACAACTCTTGATATTACCAGCAAAATTTGATGTAGAAACTTGAGAATACAATTTACCATTCAACATCACTAGAGGAACAAACTTCATGTCCTCAACAGATCTAGAACCCTTCTTTCCATGAAAATTTTCAGTCCAATTCTTCGAGGAGCCACCAGAGTTAATAGGGTTCCAACGCGATCCACCACCAACACCAGAAACTCTACCACCAGAGCATAGAGCATCTCCAGATCTACAATCTCCTCCCAAAAACGAACCCCCTACCCTTTGGGAGGAAGTTGACAGAGGCTGATGAAGTAAGGACGACGACGTCATACCACCGCCTACTTCTCTTGAGTCTTGATCGTAGTTAGTTGTTACGTATGTCCTTTATGGGTTGTTTGTTTCTGCATATTATTGAGGTTGTTGTTAGTGGAGATTTGTGGTGGTTTAAGTACACGAAAATGATGAGAGAATCAGAGAAGGAAATGCAGTTTTTCCCATGGAAGAACTATTATATTCAGTCACTCACAAACAGTGGTTGTATGTGGAAATTGTCAAACTGTGTTGTGCCCAAGGTTGTTGCATATCGGATTTCGGTTCGTATCGGTCGAGGGCGATACACTGGTAAGCCGGTATATCGGGAAAATTTCGGTTCAAATATCGGTGAAATATCGGTCTATATATTTTATACCTATAATTTTATGAAAAAATACTAGTTCACATTTTATAATTATATATATATTTTAACACGTTATAACAAACGTTTTTTCACAAAGTTTAGAAAGAAAAACTAGTAATCATTTAAAATATATAGATCCATATATTTCATACAAAGTTCAAACTGGAAACATAAGAAAAACAAGAACAACTTCAAAGTTCATCGTCTAAAATGCTAATTAAACAAGGATATTACAATTCTAATCGAAATCGTTAGATTAATTATAGATATTATCATATCCATATATAATTCTAAAATATCATAAAAAATATGAGTAACAATTAAACCCTAAAACAAGGAATTTTTTTTAATTTTTTTTAATTTTTTATTTATTTTTTGATTTTTCAAAAAAAAAAAAAACGTATCGGTCCATATCGGCCGATATTTCGGTCTAAATCGGCCGATATTTCGGTTAAATATCGTTGGCCGAAATTTCGGATTTCGTCTTCGTTTCACCCCGAAATCTGAAATTTCGGCGAAATTTCGGCCATTTCGGCCGAAATTAACTACATAGGTTGTGCCAACTAATTGGAGGTAAAGTTAGACTTACTGAGGGATGCTCATTCAGAGGGAGATTAAGCATATTGTGATGATAATCGAGAGGTGTCGTGGTAGTAGAGTGAATTTTGTTTTTCTTTCTACTTTTGTTTAGTTTGATTGGAGAATGGAAGCCAGGGAATTTGAGATATGGGTTTAGGATTTCGGTATTAAAGTAATTTTGCTACGGAGAGATGTCCGGTCTTTTGACATTTATAGTAGCACATGTTATCATCTTTTGACATTAGAAATTTGGGTTACCTACTATCAATTATTCACGCTTGCGCCTATTTTGCTTTGTTCAAATGACAGTGACACTATCATAGTCTAGTAGTGCTTCATCTTTTAATGGTTTAGTTAAAGTAAGAAGATCTTCATTAAATGGGTATTGCAGCTAGAAACCCAATTACGTCGGGGTATGAGAATGGCCTTATATCAAGATATTTATATAAAGTTCCTTTGTCTCTCATAATAGGACGCCGTGAAATAATACCCTCCATATTGGTGGTGTATAAATTCGAATTGTACATCTACTGTTGATGTAGATGATACTATTAGACCACGGTAGAATCAGATTATAAACCGATTTTTTACAATGTTCAAAAACTTAGCAAACGACCTTGTAAAATAACCCGCACGGGTGATACCCTAGCTAGTATGCTTATACAGTTATTGGGATCTATTATATAGCAATCGACTGCCATCAGGGAAAACATAACACAAAACAGGAAATTAGTATTACTATACATTGTGTTCCTCCAAAAATTCAATTCCGTATGTGGTCAGCTTCTCAAAATGCAAGTCCCACAACTGTTAATCTCATAAGGAAAGGGTGCTTAACCCCAAACACTGCAAGTGGCTTGTGTAATACAGAGTTGGGGTCAGTAAACCGGTCTGTTGTTACGTTGCACATTTACATCCAAGATTTGGAACTATTTTATTGGAGGCTATAATTTGAAATGGATATGGGGGAGTCATAGGAGCTCAACTTCAAGCTTGGAAGTTTAGAAGAGGAAAAAATAGAGGTAGGAAAATATGCCCTTCGCTCATCTTTGCAGTGTGCTGATCTGTCTGGGGATAGCGTAATAGAAGGATTATGGCCAGTAAGTTCCCAATAACTGAAGGCGTTATCATCAATGAAGTCAAAAGTGCTATTTATCTATGGGGTTCATCAGGAAGATGGTTTTGTATAACACCATTCCGAGACCTGGTTACACATTGGAAAGGGATTATAGATTGTAATTAAGAGAACGAAATAGCAATACTGGACATTAATCTTGTATATCATTTTAACCTTTCTCCTCAAAACAAACAAAAAAAGAAACAGGAAATTAATCGTGACCAAATGACAGATTGTTACTAATTAGTTAACCAGGCATAAGGCCCCAAGGATGATGATCATGCTCCTTAATTAATCATCCATCAAGGGTGTGCTGAAAACAAAAGTAGGCAAGGAGCAGGATAATGATGATGCTCTTCTCTTCTTGAAGTTAGCTTTAAAATAAGCCTGTCTTAGTTTCTTCGTTCTGTGATTCAATTCTATATCGGGGAATTTCTCCATCCTCCTTATATCTTCTTCCAACATTTCAATATCTCTTGGATTGCAATAACCCATTTCCTATACAGAACATTTTGAGATCAAAAGTATTAGTACAAAAAAATGAATTTCTAATAAACACTAAAAGAACATTACTACTACAGAAATCCGCGTAACCCTAATGAGAACTTCCATGTAAAGTACCAAAGTGTAAACCCTGCAACCACTATGAGTACGAGCACGTAAAAAAAACACACCTTAGCTAAAAGCTGTAGGCAGTGAATATAAACAAGGTTTTACATGTGGTGTGGTGTGGTTATATTTACCTTTAGATTGTCAATGAGTGACTTCAAACTTTGGATTTTCCTGTGAGGCCATCTATTAATATTCAATTCTCTGCATCTTTTCTTCAAAGCCGTCAAGCCGACATTCATTCTCTGTGCTGCTTTAGTTATAGGAACATCAAAATGCTTCGAAATCTCATCAAAATCAATGGATACTGATTTCGTCGACCTCGGTCGATAACATGCTGAGGGGTTATAAGTAATACTAGTCTTAATCATCTCTTTATGACCTTCATATTTCTTAAAAAAACTGAAACCACCTTCAAAAATCTCTCTACTCTCCATTTTTATACCATCTGATGGGTAGTTCTGATCATGAGAAAAATTAGGGTTAGCACTAGTATCAGTTGAAACTTTAGTAATACTACTATTACGTGTTTCATCATAAGGTAAAGCATAATCCAATGGTTGAACTGAGTGAACTGATAGATCTTCAAGACATCCGGATGGAAAGTATTCTTCTAGAGAGAGAAATTTAGAGTTCATGATGGTGAAATCATCAGTTATGTTCAATAGCTTGTGATCATGCTGGGTTTGATCATATAAAATAGTATTATCCATTATCTCCGTTGATAATTCGAAAGGTGGAGTATCATAATATGGAAGTTCGTTGTTATAAAACTCTTGATGATTATCAATAGATGGTGGAATTGGAAAATCTTGCTTCCTGTGAGTGAGAGACAGAGAGAGTTAGAACAGTGCATGGTACTGTGCTTTTCATGCAAAGGAAAAGGAAACAAAAATAGAAGAAAAAATACTCTTACCATATTGGTGGCTCTAGTACTGATTCTCCATTGTGAAACCAATCAAAAACTTGTTCATTCTCAATCTTTACATGGCCACGATAATTGACTAGATCCATATAGATAGTACTGAAGAGAAAGTGAGAGTGAAATTCAGAGAGATAGAGACTAGAGAGAAATGTTTTGGGGTTTGAAATAAGAGAGGAAAATAAATTGTATAAATAGAAAAGAATCTGCAGTTCGTGCAAAAAATATTTATCGGGAGTTACGAAAAAAGGGATTAATACTATAGAATATGTCGAGAAATGGTTATTAATGTCCATAATAATCAACCAATAAATTAAATAAGGATGGATGCTGGCTGTGATTAAAGTCCTCCACTTAAGTCTATGTACATGTATACACACTAATTAATCTACCGTGAGTACAGTCTTACCCGTAGATTATCTGCTTTATATTCAGTTAAGGAAGTACTGTATAACGTTGATAGAGGTGTTTTATACGTCGAAAGGAAGGTAAGAAAACAGCCGGTGTAGTTTATGCAGACGGAGAATTTTTGGTCAAATATTATGCTTTTTGCGGTGGGATAAGGAGATAATAAACTCAAGGAAGGAAGTTACAGCACGATTAGCGAGGGTAACGAGGTATTTAAGATCTTCGGTTCATAGAATCTAGCTCTTTCTATCAATCTAGGTCGCTAATGATAACTTTTTAGGGATTAGTGATTACGCGTTATAAACATTTTGGGAATGAATGAAATGGCTGCAGTTAATCAATGACAAACATTGCATGCTCGAGATATCTCTTTGTTGGTGGTGGAGTACATAGAGAATTTCAACCGCCTCACAATTTCTAGGCCGTTACATCATGGTGACTAGTTTCACACCTTATGCATCATACTTGATGCAATCTCATCCCATTTTTTAGTGTAGGCGTACAACTTAAAATCACTTGGCGACGAATGGAGTGGCCTATTCAAGTTATATAATGTATTATGCATATAAACAGGTTTAGTCTATGATTATTATCCTTAACAATACGGTATAGCAGAAATAATTTGAAAACGGCATACGGAGAGTACATTCTGATAAATAGAATCCAATAACAATGCTTAACCCCAATCTAGGAATAGAGTAAACAATAAAAGATCTAAGAGCGTCCACGGTCACGCAAGTATAACACGGACCAAACTCATATTTATTTTTTAATCAGCACAATACCAATCACAGTGGGATGACTATATTTGATTATAGTTGAGTTTTTCTAGGGTTCGGAACCAAATTTGATCTAAAATCCGGACCAAATCTAAATTTGGTCTAGCATCAAGCGTATGTATAGGGGAACGTTTGATGGCAGGTGCAAATGAAATTGAAAGTCTGAAAACCAGGCAGACATTTAGAGTACCGTCCGTGTACTAGCATAGCCAGGCGGACATTTAGAGTACCGTCCGTGCACTAGAAAAAACCAGGCGAACATTTATGTTAAAGTATGTTATTTGGTATACTCTTCCACCGTTGAGTTTCTCATAGAATATAACCAAAAAAATTTAGTATTTGATCTTTGATTTTGGTATTTGGTCAGCTCATGACCGTGGACGTTCTAACACGATTAATGTCACCAAAAGAAATAACAAGATTTAACCAAAACGTACTTTTGATTAACCCGGTGAAAATGAGCCCAAAGCTGAGTTGAAAGTTATAGTAAGCCTGGCTTATTACATAGCCTTCCAACAATTAACCTTGAAATCCAATTATCAAACTAGACTAAGAAAATATATTATTCTCGTAAAATAAGATAAATCAAATTAAATTACTAAAACTGATAAATTATCCAAGATAATTAGCCAAATCTTGGAATACATCGTGAGTTGCAAAGTCTGCAAACGCCGCCACAATTTGCAAAAGCGAACTTTAAATTCCCGGCCGGATTTCTAGTAGCGAATGTACTCCGACAGCACTGACTAGATTGGCGGGACATTTACAATTTGCTTGGTATACTTTTATTGTAGGGGCATCTAATTCGGAACTTTTGATAGGGTTCACCTTTTTGAACCATGTGAGTTTCCCAAGAGTACATCCTGAGCAACAAAGCAGCTCACTTGGCGAGATCATCTCCTTGCAGTTTAGTGCAACAGACTAACGGAGTATAAGAATATGTTGGGGAACTTGAAGCTGAGTTTGCAAACTTGCAACATCAAACAGCGAGGGTACTTATTATTTTGAATGATCATGTACATCATGAGATCCATGTATTCTGTCCCAATCGGGTCTCAAGTATCTTTCATTAGAAATTAACCTTAATGGTCTCTTTTAAACATAGAAAATAACCAAAAAAAGATAGAAACGACCTCAAGTTTTTCATATCAATGAAATTTGGTTTTGCAGTGATTTAAAAAAAAAAGGTAATACAAGGTTTTATTACATTAAAACATGAACTGTGAACCCAATAACTTCCTTGATACAAATTGGTTATTGATTTTCGCCAGTCATACCCGCAAGCACCTGCAGAGATATAGAGGGATTTCAAATGTCAGAACAAAAGCAAAAACAAACAAAGCTAGAAATCCACATCAGTGAATCTGAAAGAAGAGGAACAGCAACGATAACTAGGATTGCAGTTCGCAGTAGGCATATAAACAGATGCCTAAAATCAAAAACTGGAGCTCAGATTCCTTAGTATTCATATAAAATTACGAGCTAACGAGGTCATTTACTACAAGGGGCCTCCTAACACCCAGAAAATCAAGTCTGACTTCTGAATCAGCAACCTAGGTCCTAGGTACTATTCCTGCCTCATCCTGAAAAACAGTCACCGGAAAAAGAAAAAAAATGTTACTGTTTTACGACAAGTTTTAGCTTCTGTTGGTGACGTTGAGTACAGAAGAATCTTAATATTCACTAAATGTCTTCGGTTCTGGTGCTGATATAGATGTTTTTGTTCAGTTGTTATATGAATCGAAAAGTAATTCCAGTTCAAACTGACATCAATAGTCTTAAACGTGAATCCAAAACCAGGAGAATCTTCCTTACTCCTAATCTTTCTCCTTCTATATAATATAAATGCAAATAATTTGGGAGTTAACAAAAAAACAACGCAGATATTAGAAAAGTTTTAACAGCTCCAGACCACGTAGCACTTTAAGATGAACAAAAAGAGAGAAGCAATGCTCAAAGTATCAAAGCAGAACCAAGGATCAAGGAGCATAACACCTTACCTCTTTTAAAGCAGGTTGTGGAACCTGTTTAGATGATTCAAAGGAATCCAGGATAGGTCTGACCACTGCTGGAAGGAAGAGCCCTGGAGGTTGTTATTTTTTTGATGCGAAGGAGGAAAAGTGTTAAATAAGAATAAGATAAAACTCCAGAAAAAATCAATACTTAGCCCTCTTTCACAACAAATCACTAAACATGCTATTGATTGGTCCAACAGACTCCATCCCTGTCTAATAGCTTGAGTTTTAACGAGCTTACAAGTTACAACTATAGAACCTTTGATACATAATGAGCCGCACTGAAGATGTTATAATTCATAATCGATCAATTATGCTAATTAAAAGAGTGTGGCTTGATATGACATGGTATGGCTGCCCCAAGTGGGTAGAGAAAGGCATAACCTCAAAGAAATGATAGATTATTATCCCCTTAATTTCCAAAAGCAAGAGGCCCGACCTATTTTATACTTAATTGAGAACTATCGGATATTAGGAGACCAAGATGTGATAATGATTGGTTTCTCCCTGCATCAGTTAAACTGGAGCTCATTACTGCTCTGTGTTTAATAAGGACAACTTTATGAGGCGCGAAGTTATCACCTCGTCTTGCAATGTAGCCTCCAGACACCCTGTTAGTCTCTTTATAAAGCAATTGTGTATGCCATGTTTTAGTTTAAATGGTCTGCTAATCATGTTATATAAGATTTGTGAAATCATTTACAAGAAATTCATTACCAGCGTCTAACCATGAATTTTAAATGAAACTTCCCTATTTTAGAAGTACATATCATATACTAGATTCTCGGGAGATACAAAATGGTTAATAGATAACTAATACACAAAAATAAGCTTGTAATACAACGACATAGACTAGAATGACTCAAGCCTTTATTTTCATATGCACAGACAGACACCAATTCATTGCTTATGGTCAACTAATTACAGTCCTAAACATAAAAATAGCAGTAATTTTCTACATAATGATTTACTTCTGAAGATGACGGGGACAATTGTTAGTTCATTCACATTATCAAGGTTAATCCTTAATTTCATTCATGACTAGTTAGTTCATTTCTTCGCAATAAGGGTACTTAGTGGGTTTATTCATAGACTTCAATAATTAAAACTCATGAAACATTCACCTATAGATATTCATTCCATCAGCTTAGTAGCTAATTCAATATTGGAACCCTAAAAATGGAGTATTCCAATTAAACCAAAACTGATTTGAGAATCCGTCCGATCAACTAAGAAATTTAAATCTAACATCAAATAAAAAAAACCCTAACTTTCAGGACATCAATTGATGATTTTTCAAAAATCTGCAGTGATGAGACTGCTGATCGGAATAAAAAAAAAAAGTTAGGGTTAGGTTTGAAGGTTAGGACTGAAGAATAATCTTACCAACACCAGCGAGGAGACATGAAGCTGCCACGACTGGTTCTTGGGCTACGAACATCTTCAGTTTCTCCATCACCGGCATCTTTCTCTTTCTCTCTCTTCTCTCTCTCAAAAATGTTCTTCAGCCTGTAGTTTCTTCCTACTTTTGACCCCTCTAGTCTAGTGTTTACTGAGGAGTGTTATGTTCGATTGTATGACACAATACAGGCCTCCATCAAACCAGAGGAACGATTTGGTACCAGCCCAATTATGGATTTGGTACCAGCCCAATTATGGAGGACCACTATGATTTTTGGCCTAAGCGGTTGTGAAGTAAAAATCAAACTCCTTATCAATATATTTTATTAATTAATTAATTTTTAATTTAAATAATTAAGTTAATAAAGTAGTAAAATTAGATTATACTTCCTTCGTTTTAAAAAAAATATTATTTTTCTTATTAGCACAATTATTAAGACAAGATGAGAGAGAGTAGTTTTTCTAATTTATTTCTAAATTTACCCTTAAATGAAAAAAATGATGAAAAATGAAAAAAACTTTAAAAAAGGGTAACTTTAGAAATTTATCCTAATAAAAATGAAAGTAACTCTTTTGCTGAAACAAAAATTTAAAAAGAAAGTAATTTTTTTTTTTTGAAACGGAAAAAATATATTATAACAAGTTATGTAAACTCGTGCAAATGCACATGCTAGTTTATTAGCCGACCAAAAGAAGAAGGGATAAATGTAATTCGTAGGAATTGACCGTTCATGAATGAAACTTTCCTTAACATCGAACCAAATATAAGATCATCTATTTCATGTCAACCGAAATTTAAGAAGAGCACACTTTACATCAAAGATTCAGACCATCAAATATAAAATATTATGTTAATGGAACTTGATGAATGCATATATTTTTTGTTGACTTCATGCATAGTAATACCATATGGTACTCAGATATAATAAATACTAAAAAATTAGTAGCTTACAAATTAGATACATGTGGCTTACTAGCGCCTACAAAATACATCGCAATTTAAAACATTAGATTATCTACACATGATTGATTTACTAGAAGAATCTCTAGAAATAAAGACTTAACTGCTAGCAAAAAAAAGGACAAACAAATTTGTAAGCATAGTTAATAAATGAAATTCAAGTTTATATATCAAACGATAGTGCTATTAATATAAAGTGATAATGTACACCTACATTTTGGTTCTTTTGTGGTAAGTTTGACAAAGTAACCAACAGACTGACCAGCATATGGATACGTCCCTTAGAGCACTCACGGGTACGACCAAACTAAAAGGATAAAGACAAAAAAAATATAGGTTTACTTGGCTTGAAATATAACGGGCAGCGAGTAAAATTTGATCGGACGTAAGAGTAAGCTAACGTCTATCGTCGGGTGCATATATAAGTATCCGTCTATTGGAATTGTATTATACGGGCGTATGCAAGTGATAACGCTTGGTTAGGGCGGAAGCAGGATGAACGCTCGGTGGGAGACGTTACCCAGAAGAACGTCTGATGATAGACGTACGCTTAGCATCACGCCCCATTTACAGGCGTGTGTGTAGACGAACGCTTGATGGGGCATGAAACTAGCCATACGCCCGTTAACCTTGTACATGTGCAGGTGGTTCGTGTAGATAATAAAGACGAGCGTGTGTAGAGTAACGCCTGCTCCATCAGGCGGTGTGCTAGACGAACGCCCGTCCCCATCAGGTGTTACTCTAAGCGAACGCCCGTCCCCATCAAGCGTTGCTCTAAGCGAAGTCGATCGGGAGGTAACTAACTTGCAGAAATATGCTACCAAAGTCGATTGGGAGGTTGAAACATACGGGTATGTTGGTGACCGTATTAAACACAACATCCAAGAACCTGATGAACATGTACCCATTCCGCCTCAACAACAATTTCCATACGTAAGTATACATCAAACCTTTTTTTTAGTACATAAAAATATGTGAGAATGTGATTTTTTTTAGTAACATGTCAAAGCTTATGGTCTGGTTCAACAATATGCTGATTTACGTAAGAGTTTCGTAAGTTTACATTAAATGAAACGAAGGAGAGGGTGGAGTTTATCATGCCAAAAGATGAAGAAATACGGGGTCTATAAAATCAAAACAAGAATTTGGAGTTACAGTTGGCCCATTTTCGTACGCAACAACCACCCCTTGGGTTTGGCACTTTTTTTCAAACTATGCCACCACAAATGTGGAATACCATGGGTCAGGGATCATCATCAATAACGCAATCAGTTAATTACACATCGAGATCATTTTTGCCTCATTTTATGCCACCGCAACCGACGCCTGAGAATCAAGATACGAATGGGTAGTCTTTCAATTGCATTGTATTGTCATCCGAACAGACATTTATTATCTTTGATTTATCTTTTATCTGATTGGAATTGTCATTTCAAAAGACTTTTCTTATCTTTGCTTTGTCTTTTACCTGCTTTGTGTTTTCATCTCCAAAGATATTTTTAATCTTTGCTTTGTCTTTTATATCTGCTTTGTATTGTCATTTCAAAAAGATATTTAATTTTTCCTTTGTCTTTTTATCTGCTTGGTCTTATAATCTCAACCAACACTTCTTATGTTTGATGCGTCTATCCACCCCACTTGCCTCAACTCAGTTAATTTTTAAAACACCAAGAGTGTGTAGTCATGTCAACACTCAAAGATTTATCTTAATATGTCTATAAATTGAACACTCGATTCTCCAATTATACAAACCAAAACTGCAAACATCAACAACAATTGACATACTATGAGAATAACAATAGTTTGTACTCATCATACGAAGATTTAGTTGCATTTAGCCAAAATAACCAAGCAGTCACTTTGGGATTGATCGTTTGAAGTATGAACTGGCCACATACTCGTATCCAATACCAATAGTGGTTGGTAGTTATTTTTCATCTGAATTACTTAATTACTCGAAATTTAAAGTTTTCATTAATTCAAGAAAAAGGTACACTGGAAGTTCATTAACATTTAAAATAACACTATTAATTCAAAATTAAACTGGAAATTTTAACCTCTTGATACTTATCTGATATATAAATCATAAAAGTAGAAATTGAAACTGCCAATCCATTAATAATCAAAATAATTAAGGTTTCAGCTAATACGAGAACGCTTTAAGCTTGACTTCTCTTTATCTGCAAAATGTTTGTCTTCCTAAGTTCGATGTACTCTTTTGTTACGGCATCTAACCCGGAGACATCCATCATCATTATACTAAATTCGTCGTCTGCTTCTTTCTTTACGTCAAATTTTTCTTTCCTAGCTTGTTTTGCTGCAAACTTTGCCGAAGAATCAGCTAGTTTTGCTGCAAACTCAGATTCTCTCTGCGTTATCTTCATTTTTGTTTATTCTCTATAATTGGTGTTGATGTTTTGTTACTCTTTAATAATTATTCCCATCATTTCATGTTGTCCACTGGATTTTGCTTTCCCTGTTTTCTTCAGTCGTTTCGCCTCTTTTTTTCCCATGGTTATATGTGTTGGGTATATCTCTTATTTCTTCATCGCCACTGGAATGGTCTTGGTTTGTTTCATGTCTTTCCCAGTCTTCTTCGCCACTTTCAGAATCTTCTTCAGCTTGTGATGAATCAAAAACAGATGCCGATCGTCGTGAATATTTGATATTTTCTAACATAATTGTGTAGCACTCTTCATGCTTAAATATTTTTCCACCATTAGCTTCCTTAAAAAGCTTCCTTACTTCTTCAATCTTTTAATTTTTTAAAAAAAGTTTAGTGGACGATATACAATTCAAAACAATAATGTACGAGACAAAAATTAAAAGGGTACTTACCTTTGTTTTGGGGCCTCATCCAGTATGGTGTTCACGTTCCACTTCCGCCTGTTTTGCAGAGTAAAGCGCCACATCTTTATTTATTCTCTGAAATCATTTCTGAATGGAGGTCCAAGTGCGCTCCGGCATTGTAGGTATGGCTTCTTTTATCCCACTTAAGATGCGAGACCATAATTTTTCTTCTGATTGACCGGAACCAACACTACAATCTTGAGATATTGATAAATGAATTCTACATATCGTTACATCTTCAAATGTAGAAAAATTTGGACCTCGTGGTTTTGGTGTCATAATTCTAACTGATCTGAAAGACAAATCTATGAAAATAGTAAAAATTTTCTCGTATACAAATAAAATGGGTTAATAGTATATGAAATAATCAATCAACCAAATCATTTATATAGGTATACCTAGCCGTTACAACAGTAAGAAATCAACGGTAACAAATATCAACAAATTTCAACAGTTACTAGAAGAGGCGCTGGCTTAGAATCACGCCCCACACACAGGCGTTAGTTTAAATAACGCTTACAAATAGGCGTTACCTTAGACACACGCCCACAACAAGCATTGTCTTAACGCCCAACACGAGCGTTACTCTAAGCGAACGCCTGAATACCAAGCGTGCTTCTAGCCTTACACCCCGCTGGACGTGCTCTTGTGAACGCTTCATCAGGCGGCATTCTAGTTCACGCCTGGATCAATGCAACGGATGTCTAGTATTACGCCTTGCACGAGACGGAGAGCCAGCGTCACGCCTGACACGAGACGCACGGTTAGCTGCACGCTCTATCATATTCTGCTTTGGTCCAGTTCTGGAATCAAAAATGATCCAAAACAGTAACAAAAGTGGACCAAAATCCAAATTTGATCACACCACTGTGATCCATTTTGGACGGACCAAAGATCAAATTTGGATTTGGTCCGAAATTTAATCTTCCCACTGTGGATGCTCTTAACACGTCTAATATATCTAAAGTTTTTTCTTTTATTATTATTGTTTTCATAGATTGCCTAAACACTTCTTTGCATTCTGATTGATCACTTGCACAAAACATTAAACTACCAAAAATAAAGAAGGCAAAATGAGTTTCAAATTTTATATATTCCCTTGTATTACGTATCTCATGCTAAAGGAACCTTGTCTTTTGGGTTCAATTGGTGCATACTCGTACCGTTTAAGGTTTCTTCTAATTTTCAATTCCTTACATTTTCTTAAAAGCAAAAGGCGATTATTATTTATGATAAATCAGGATAATTAAATTTACTACTAAATTAGTAAAAAAAATCATTAAAAATTAGTAAATTAGAAATATATTTGCGATTCTTACAGTCACCATCTAGCATCAGTAAGCTATTGTATCTCCAAGGAAAAATATAGAAAGCAGATTAAAACTGAAATTATATAGGGAAAAAAATCAACTTACAAAGATTTGGATTGCAACGATTCTAAACTTCTCGTGATTTTCTTATCTATTTCTTTGACGATGCAGAATATCATCAAGTACGACTCTCCAAAAGCAAGTTAATAATAATGTCTTCCAAAACCCTAAAAATTTAAGGGCTCCTAAAGTGCCTACCCTACACCACTGATGCATGTTAGTAGTTCTTATTCTCAAGTTGACCCAACTTCAAACACGCAGATCTAAAGGTTTGATGAACAACTCCATTTATGATCCTGATTTCCTCAAAGGCGTGTGGTTCTTTAGTATGTTGAGTAACCTAAGTAGGTAAAGGCTGTCACCCAATCGATGTATGTGCATGGTAAAGCCTTACCAATCTTTAAAAAATACTTTGACTATCTTCTTAACTACCTCTTATTCACTTCATTTTATGCTCATTTAATTGGAAATACTGCGTAAGTTTTTTGATCATTATTACTGCATAAGTTAATCTTAGGCATCTTCATATGTACAGATGTACTCCTATCTACATTCATCTATTGTTTAAACTTTGTATCTTCAGGATTTATTCATCTGCAAACATCACCCAAGTCATCATCGCCTGAATCATTCGGTGCACATAATTTAATCATGTAAATGTGATTACAAACCTTTATTATCTTGTTCTTCTGGACCTCCCGTGAGAACCTAGTCGTTCAAATCTAAGAGCAATCACTTCTCACAAAGGGGAAGATATTCAAAAATTCAAGGTGTCCTTCGCCCCTGGTCACTGAATTTGGATTCATAATATTTTCCTTCTAACATGGACTCACGGCCTTTTCTCCGATCAATTGAATCATTTTGAAATCTATTTGTTGAAAATTATTTAAAAAATGAGACATTAAGAAGATACACCGGAAAAAATTGATTGGAAATCTTTTACTAGGTTTCATAACAGTTAGCCCACTTTAGTCTTCGATCACAAACTCAACCACAGAGATTCATAAACCATTGAAAAATCAAATCTATATACTTGAGATATAAATCACTGTAAGAAGGCTAAGCTGTTAAATATGGAGATAAGAAACATTTATTGGATTTGATATTAAATCATTCAACAAACATGTTGAGGAGTAATTAGAACGATTTAAAAACCATACCTTCAAATAGCATATCACATTTTTCCATTTCTTCTTTCTTTTCTTTTCTTTTTGTCGTCTACACATACACCTTAAGCATACTCAAATCAATCCGTTATTGATACCCTTGTTCACAATCCAAGATATTTATAGTTTGGAAAGGTCTAAATAACGACTATTCATCCTTGTTTCTAAACGCTTCAGTGAATCGACAAAAAGGTTTGATGATTGACAGTTTGGAAGAGACACTCCCTTGCTAACAAAACAGAACAGAAGGTGTATCTTCTTATGCTCTTTGGTAAAAGATGCATCTGTTTGTTTAGTGTTTTCTCTAAATATTGATTCCACGTGGCTTCCTAAATGAAAGGAAAACATGAAAATTATTGAGGAGGTGACATGTCAGCACCAAATATTTTCCTTTATATAAAGAAGTATTGATTAGTATTAATATTATAAAATCAAGACGAAAAATTATTTGAAGTATTGATTAGTATTAATATTAGAGAATCAAGATGAAAAATTATTTGAGAGAGAAAAAAAAGTACTGTGATAAATGCATATTTTACATGTTTAGAGTGATAATTTTATGCTAGTATTTGCTAGATTTTTTGTGAATTATTGTATATTACTTTTGTTTTGTAATTTATGTTTTTATTAGGTGAATCATCCAAAAATGAGCTACAAAGTATTAGATTGTGCATGAGGAAAGTGTTGCAAAGGAAAAAGGACCAAAGACCAAGTGGAAGTCGCCCAAATTCAGAATTTCTCATCACCATATTGAAGAGAACGAAGAAACAACCAACTGCGAACAAATGAGATCATTCCGACTTCTTATGAAGAAATTATAAGAAAAACAAGTTCAGACTTTTCTCGGAGGGTCAAGCCATCGAGAAAGACAATATTCTCGGAGGGTCAAGCCATCAAGAAAAGAAAATCCAAAAAATAATAATTTTCTCGGAGGGTCAAGGCATCGAGAAAATCAGAATTCTCGAAGGGTCAGGCCATCGAGGCATATACGAGAGCTAGGTATTTTTGACCGGCTTTTATGATATTTTTGAGTTTCCAAAATCTAGTATGACCAGGATTTGAGCACGGGTACCTCTACAACTTGGGATATATATATTTAAGAGACTCTTCTAATACTTTTGGAGAGAAGGGAGAGATACACATACTTCTACGCACATACTTTTGACCTAGGTTTTACATAAAGAAGGGAGAAGAGAGATTAATTCTAAATTATAGGGTTTAACCCTTTAGGGGGAAACCATGCTATTTCTTCTTATTTTTTATATCATGAGTAGGTAATTTTGTTTTATTGGTTAGGGATATAGTTTCAAATCCTAAACATGTGAATCAATATGGCTTATTATTGTTGATATTCAAGATCTTTTTCTATCGTTTATGTTCTACTTTTAATATCGTCATGTATGATTGGAGGTGTGTTTATTTAGGATGCATACTAAGTGAACACATATTCATATAGCTAAACTAGGGTTTGGAGATACGGAATAGTCGATAGACCCTATTACAAGTACCACAGTTTGATTACCGATTGTATTCAAAACCTTTGTGCAATTGCATGTAGAAGCTTGGCCAATGTTAAATAGATTACTCGTAGTACTTTTATTGCATTGATTAGCCTAACTAAAAGAACCTAACTCTCTTGGAGGATTAAACTTGATAACACGTTGCGTTGGGTTGTTCGCTAAGTAATATTCACATATTCATCGTTATGGTATGTGATAACATAAGGAATTTACCGGAGTATGCTTTTGATGGGGTGCTCTAGGGCTATTGGTATGAAGAGAGAATGAATGTTGGTTTTAATCGATTGCGTAGCATGATTGGTCATGGAAGATGAACCCTCTAACCAGTATTTTCCCATTTTAATCTCAATATTTATTTATTTTGTATTTATTTTGTTAGTTTATCTAGTTTAATTCATTACAATCCCCTTTTGGTTACATAAGAAGTTGAAAACAAATAATAATTACATAGCTCCTCGTGGAAACGATCCGTACTACCGCTATATTATTTATTAGTATTAGTGGGAAATATCTTGATTTTGTGCGCAAATGACACGCATCAGAGTGTTTGATTATTTTTTTGAAAAACTAGGTTTTGAGATTCTTGAATACAATGAGTGATTCGAGTGACAACTTAAAGGAACAGGAACCTTCAACCCGTAAAGCAAAGAAAGTATTCGTTAATCTTCAGAATGATCCGGATTTGAGTAATTTGTTTGATGGTGAATGCATTCTTCCCCAAACTCAATCTCGACATCAAAATGATGGAGAGGACCAAAATGAAGAAAATCAAAAGCATAATGTTTGAGATGCCCGTGTATACATGTTAATGAGTTTTTATTTCTTGAATTGGCTAAAATGTTGTGAAAATGAAAACTTTTATGGATGAAATCGGCTAGATTGATATAAGTTCGGCTAAGAAAACTAATGAACATGTAACTGATAGACACATTTTAGTGTCTAGTTTGCACCTTAGTTTCTATTAAGTTAGTATTCGATTTTGCAAATATTACGCGTTTTTATGCTTTTGTAGGTACATTTGAAGAATAAAGATTTGTGGAAAAATTGGCTTAAAAAGTGATAAAGGCACCCAAGGACAAGTGTTATTTGGCACCCTAGAAGTGGATAAGGGGTACCCTCGAGTCAACTCGGTCAAAATCGGGTCAAACCCGAGTTAAATCGGTCAACCCGAGTTGACCAAGTCAAGCCAATCACGGGATCGGACGGAATGCAACTGTACACTTTGATTCATGAAATTTTTGGAATATTTTGCTCCCAAATTGATACACAATATACTAGAGGTCCATACAAGATTAAACACGTGAAGAATTAGAGGTTTACGCCGGAAAAATAGCCCCAAATCCGAGTTTCGCCGGAAAAAGGGAGTTATACTTTGATTCGGATTTGGGAGGATTTGGATGTGTTTTAAAGAGTTCTATTAGGTTTAGAAGACTCACAAGGCTCCCTAGAATCTATATACACCAAGAGAAGCCAAGAAGAACGTGGAGAATAGCTTAGAATTGAAGTTTCGTAGTCGCCGGAATTATGACCGGAATACCCACGATCCGGCCACTGCTGCTGTCGCCGGTGACCGTGTTCTTCAACTTGTCGCTGCCGAAGAAGAAGACACAGCAACTCTTATAAGTGTTGCTGTTCTGTTGCCTTAAATTTCAAATTTCTTTCCCTCTTTTCTTTGCCTTAGCCTTCTGTAACGGCTGAACCTTGTTCTGTAACACTTATAAACGCGTCTGTTCAGCTGTTGCCCTATTATTCAACCTTGTAATCAATATTATGAGCAATGAAAAGATCTTTTGAGAAAGTTTTCTTCATCATGAGCTAAGTATATTTCCTGGGATGATGGAGGAGGTTTTTCTCTCAATTTTATGTGGTAAGTCTATTTTTAATTAATTATTTATAATTCTTTACTTGTTAAAATTGCATAGTTTCGTAATAGAAAAACGGTTTCCATTCAGTAGTGGTGTTTTTGTTTGATGGGTCATGCTGGGTTAACGACCTCTGATGTCCCATGCTTATGATTTACCTCTACTTGTTTGCATAAAACCTATTTTGGCAATATTTGAGCTTAATTTATTTAAAAGAATTACCCGATTAATCACATAAATTGTTAGAAATAACCGAATCTTGATTCCTGGTTTTCTCCATATTTTCTAAAAATCATCTCTAGTTTATTTTCCTGATTTTTATTAGTTTAGATTAAGTCCAATATTTTCTAAAATCATTACCTTCACAAGTTCGAGAATCGAACCTTTATTTACCACTATATAAAATCACATCAGTAACCAAACTTAGGTGTAATGGAGTTTTGGACTAAGTTTGGCTACCAGACCTCAATACTCCTAGCCAAATTTATATTTTGGGTTTTCTAGAGTAATGTTCATCTTGGTCGAGTACACCATTTTCCTAGCCGAACCTACAAGTAGAAATTTAGCTCCAAAACTAGAGTGTTAGATTCGGATAGTGATGCGTGTCGTAAGTGCAACAAATTACTCAAGATATTTCCTACTAATTAACTAGTAATATAACGGTAGTAAGGATCGTTCCCACAGAGAGCTGTGTAATTGAGTTGTTATTTAGATTAGCAAAACTAGAATAAATACTAAAAGGGGGTTTTGTAGATTAATTAACTAAATAAAAAAGCAATAAAAGAAAAAGATGATTAGGGATTCCTTTGCTGTTATTAAACGTTGACTGAATTACAATACTTATCTTTCATTAGAATCATTCATCACCAACCGTAGAATAACAATAAGCTTTGTTATCCCGAAAACTCTTTGTATCACTGTATACGGAAACGCTCGACTACCAGATTTTATCCATCATCAATAAGCTCTCACGGTGCAACTCAATCGAATGCATTAGGGTTTTTGAATTTAGGTTGATCCTAGCATCAAACGTATAAGCTCCGTCTGCTGACTAGTGTTGTCTTCACACACAATTGCTTCGCAGGATCCCTTTACAAGGTCTCGCATTCTCTACTTGTGTAGGAGGTGTTCGACTATTACACGTATCTCACAACTCTCTACTAGCAATAGTGTAATGACCCAACCCTCCACCGATATTGTCCCCACTTAGCCACTACAGTCATCCGGCAGTGTAGGGTTTTCTACGGGCACCACTGCGGTCATCCGGCAGCAACTTCTCGAGATGTCACTCATCCCTGATTAATTACTCCTGCCCGAGCACGCTCAACTGTAGAGATTTTTGCCTAACTCTGGAGCCAACTGTGCTGAAAAGGCCTCGGTGTTAGGAAAAGGCAAACCGCTACTTATATTCCACTCGACGAACCCTACCTGCCGAATCGGGGTATTACAAATAGAATAATCATAGATTAATTTAGTATGCACTCCAAATATTCTAAGAATCACTCATAAACCTTCAATATAGTAAAGACAAGCAACAATGATTAAAACTCCAAATAAACTTGTATTACTAATAAAGCTTCACGTCTAGAACATTTAATTCATCCTTAATCAACAAAAGATTAGTTACTCATGATACAATGAAGAAGAAGATGAAGAATGAATGAATGGTTTCGCCCTAAAGGGGTAAACCCTTGGTTTAAAATGTGAAATTATAGTATGAGAGGAAAAGTGTTGTTGTAGAGATTCCTTCTAAAATATCTTGTTTGATTCTTATATGTCTTCTTTTATAGCCTTCAATGCTTGGCCCTCAAGTTTCCTCTTTCAAGGGTTTAAAATCCTTTCGAGACCGTGTTTCCTTAGGTTAGAAGTCAATTTCGCGTCCAAATATGTCCTAGGTTCGGCTAATACGGTTGGCACACTTAATAGCCAAACATATTTGTGTAAACTCTTCGAAATATTGATTTTTATGCTTCAGGTTCGGCTGATTCGAGCTGAACAATTAGTAACCGAACTTCTCTCTGTACAATCAAGTCTTTCAAACTCGTTTTGCTCATAACTTCTTGTCCGATGTCGGAATGACCTCATTCTTTTATGTTGGCTTCGTATTCTCATTCTCTTCAAGATGATGACAAGAAATCACGGATTTGATTAAATAGAATTTGCTCTTGGATCCTCCTTCACTTGTAATGCTTTACTTCTTTGCTCATTTTAGCACTTTGTAGCTCCTTTTTGGATGATTCACCTAACAAAAGACATAAACTAGAAAACAAACATAATAAAAGTAATATGCAAGAATTATAGAAAATATTAGTATGGATTTGACACTAAAATCATATGAATTGTGCACTTATCATCTAGCAAGGCAAAGTTTATCTCACCGAATTTTTGTTCTTTGGTTAACGGGAGAATGTTGGGCAGGTTTAATTTAAAAGTTTCTTGCCGAATTTATATTTTCGGCAAGAAATAATTTTATCGAACATGTTGAACCTAGTTGTAGTAGATGTTATGTTTTTATTTGGCATGGTCGGAAACATTTGACCTTGCTGAACCTAGTAATATTTTTTTGTGTTTGCAACTTATATCGCAATATTTTTCGTACATCTAACATGAATTTGTACCAATGGATGATCAACCTTCTCTTGTGGATGTTTTGTACGAAGATACATCTCATTACTATATGAATGATTTGGTAGATTACCAATTTATGTGTACTTCAATAATTTGTAGTAAATTGTCAACTTTTGTAACTTTATATTTTTCTCCATGTAAATATCGGAAAATCCGGATGAAGCAAAGAGTTGGGATATACAACATTCAAATGGAATATTTGTGTATTAGATTTAAATGGAAAATCCAGTAAAACCCGCTTTGAAATATTCTGCGAGAGAATTCGTAAATTTGTAAGTCACAGGGAGAAGGGTTGTGAGTATAAGGGAAAGATCGGGAGATCGAGTACAACTATCTCGATGAAGACCAATTGCCCGTTCAAGCTTGTATATTTAGTATCAACGGAGAGAATGGGTACTATACAAAGTTGTGGAAGGTCACCATAACCACCTTCGTCTGAATCATCTTAAAGGACATGCAATTTCCACAAATCTCACTCCTCAAGAAATGGATAAACTAATTAAAATGAGGAAATGTCATATTGCATCAATTAATATGCTTCACATAAAAAAGTCCACCCCTCTTTGTCCACCATTTACAATGCAAATGAGACCTTCAAAAGGAAAGAATAAAGAGATAGGAAGGCAATGCTACAGTTGATGTTTCTGGCAAAGCAGAAAAATTACGCGGCTCAACACCAAGTAGGTCCGAATGGACAAATAACACATCTCTTTATTGGCATTTGACGTATGTTCAATTGGACCTATGTTTTTATCAACTTTTTATAATAGATTGCACTTAAAAGACTAACAAGTAGTACGAGCTGCCATTGTCGAATATTGTTGGGCATATACTGACCAAGTCACTGTTCAGGGTGGCGTTTTATTTTTTAGTAGACGAGAAGGAACCAAGTTACACTTGGACGCTACAATAAGTAAAGCCAATCTTCTAAGGTAATGACCTTCCTGGGGTTATAGTCACCGAAAATGAAGTTGTATCAAGAAATGCAATAAAAATAGTCTTCTTGTAAACACATAACCTACTTTGTACATTCCATATATGGTGTAATATTATGAATACGTAAAAGTCTCAAATTCAACCACCAAAGAAGATTACATACGACCGTATTAAAAATCTATTGGAAGAGGAACAAACTGAAGCAAGAGAGGAATTTGATAAACTAAAAAAGAAAGTAAGTAAACTTAAGTGGGTTGCTTTCTCCAATGAATGACACTCATTGGTTTGTTCTGTGACCGAGGAATATTATGAACTAAATCTCGAGACGTTTACCGCTTATTAGACTATTGACTATTTACTTGATCAATGGTTGTAACCGTAAAAAGAAATGTTTATTTATGCATTTACAAATCACCATAAACACTAGGGAAATGATGCATGTAGTAAGTGCAACAAATTAATTAATATATTTCCCGCTAATTAACTAGTAATATAGTAGTATTAAGGATCGTTCTCGCATAGAACTTTTTAATTGATAGGTTATTTAGATTAACAAAACTAGAATAAACAAAAACACAAAGGATGGATTGGATTAATTAATTAAAACACAATAAAAAGACAATAAGAATAAAGAGATGACTAAGGAGTCCTTCGTCGTTACCAAACGTTAACTCAAGTAATATACTTATTTATATTTCATTAGAATCATTCATCACCCACCGTATAATAACAGCTAGATCAGTGTTATCCCCAAAAATCCTTTTATCACTGGATACAGAAGCTCTCGACTACCAAATTTTATTCGTCTGAACCACAAAGTAGTAGATCACTCAAGGTATAACCCAATCGAATGCTTTAGGGTTTGTGAATTTAGGTTGATCCCAGTACTTAAACTCTTAGATCAAGGTCCACTTGTTGGTGTTGTCTTCACTTGCAATTGCTCCACAGAATCCCTCTGCAAGGTCTCACGGTTTCTACTTGTGTATGTATAGATGAATGATTACTTATCTGATAACTCAACACTAGCATTAAACTGATCAATAGAATAATTCAATTGAAAAGTTGAACAATCCAGAAATCAATCATAAACCTTAGATATGGTGAAAACAAACGATAAGATGATTAAAACACTGAATAACTTGTATAACTAATAAAGCTTCACGCTTAGAGCATTGAATTCATCCTTAATCAACAAAAGGTTTAGCTACTCATATTACAAGGAAGAATGGTCTCCCCCTAAAGGGGTAAACCCTAGGTTTTGTATTTAGAATTGTAGTATGAGAGGTAGAGATTGTATAAAGATATATTGTTTGAGCCTTAGATGTCTTCTTTTATATCCTTCAATGTTTGGACCTCAAGTAACCTCTCCTTCTAGGTTTTAGAATCCCATTGGAACTAAGTTTCCTTGATTTGGAAGTTAAAAACACGCCAAAACGCACTCCTTAGGTTTTCCACAATCAGCATGGTCGATTCATATGAACCGTGCCGACTCTAGGACAAAAATAACTATAATTCTTTGCACCAAAACTTGGTACAGTCAGCATAGTCGATCCTTAAGGAACCGTGTCGACTGTAGGAATTAAAAATCCAAGTTTTTTGTCCAAAAAATTGTTACGGTCAGCATAGTTCATTACCGTGCCGATTGTTGCGTATATTACTTTTCTTGCTATGGCAGTTTTTTCCATAACTTCTTCTTCCTAACTCGGAATGACCTTTTTCTTTTGCATTCACTTCATATTCTCGTTCTCTTCAAGATGATATTAAGAACTCTTGGATTTGAATTGCGTTGAATTTGGTATTTGGCCCTTCTTCAATGGTAAACTTCAACTTCCTTGCTTATTTTATCATTTTGTAACTCCTTCTTTGATGATTCACCTAATATGACACATAAGATAGAAAACAAGAGTAATAACAAGTAATATGCAAGAATTATATAAAAAAAAAATATGGATTTGACACTAGAAACATGTGAATTAAGCATTTATCAGGCAATTAAGCGACAAGTACGGTAGAGTCTGCTCACCACCGGTTGAAGAAGAATCTTTGTAGATATGTTGATAATTTGTGACCGTGTTCGAGGCTATGGAACTTCATTCGTGATATTTATAGAATCAAAGAGAAGTTCCAAAAAGCTCAATCTTTAAGATCACTAAATGGATCGACGAATCTTACCTCTGTGGAATCCATTATAACTTGTTTCATTCATGTATTAAGAAGATGATGGTATAAGTTAACTTGATTAAGATTGGGACACCAAGCCGTACAAGGTGTGTTTTTGTAAGATGAAGACGTATATGGGATTCCCTTATCGCCATATAATACTTAACTATGAACATGTGTGATCCCTATAGGCGGCATTGATCAATTTTGGCAACAATTAAGTTTCACCCCTCCTCGCACGGAAGAGCCCGAAGAAGATTTTTGGGACACCGAACTTGGAAGAAACGTACTCGATATGTAGCTTAACATGAACAAACTCCAAAGACAAATCTTTCGGGATAACATGAGGGCAATCACTCATCCACACACTTTGGAGATTGTTCATGAACCACAAGTACACCGAGGCAATATACGTCGAGGATTCGAAGAAAAAGGGTCGGACAAGTGAGGAAAAATGAGAACCAAGTGAAAGATATATGAACAAAAAAGGTATGATATTTTCCTCGCCACCAAGCCAACCAAATCTCCGAGGCGTGAAGCTAAAGGATTTATATTTCCTAACCAACAAAAAAGTCAAGCAAGTGATTATAAACCAACATTTGTTTATAAAAGGTTCTTGGAAGACTTACCTAAAAATTCACAGGTAGCCGAACCTGAAGAAAATTTACCAGGATTTAAGTCGTCATAGGTTCGGCTAGGAAGACAAAATTCACAGGTAACCGAACCTAACATAAATTTTCCAGGCTTTAGATTATATTAGGTTCGGTTAGATCATAATTATCTAGTCCTTGACGAACCTACCACTAACCGACAGTTGTTGGAATCCAAAACAACAAAAACCAATTTTATTGTTTGATAACGTTTAAAATAACACACCAAGATCAATATGCTACTAATACTGAATTACAAATCTATAAACCAATAATAAATATTGATACTAATACTCGATTAGGAAGATAAAAACAAATACATATTTTGATACTAGCACTCACTTACTAATTTTCAGCATCCTCAATATCCCAAATGAGTTAAGAAAAACTCCTTAAGGATGTGGAAATTAGCTTTGTATTTGAAATTCTTTTTTTTTTCATATTCGTCATTCCTCTCGAGATCTCACTCCAACTTCAGTGCCGGTTTCATCCCTAAGTCGATATTGATTGACAATCCGAACTAAAGCTATAAATTTTTTAAATTGATTTCTCATTTTTACAAATCGACAAAACAACATTAAACGATCAAGTTTATGAGGGTTACCAGTGTCATTGCAGAAGTTTCATGAGTTTTATCCTAATAACTCTGACTGACTAAACCATTTTGGCATCGTTCTTCACCCCTCTTTAGATAGTACACTACATAGTTTCTGCAAAGAGATAAATCTTCATAAAGAGTAAATGTAGGACCATGAACTACCATTTTTCAGCATATGTGATTTTGAAATGTGAATTTATGGATTGGTATATATATAATAGATGTATATAACAAATAAATTTTTTTAGAATATAGTCGTTCCTCGGAATATGTGGGGAAAAATAGTTTTTTTAAGTTACAAAGTAAAAATCGGCTAGGATAAGTTTCAAGTTCAGGTAGCCGAACCTAGAAACTCAAATATTAGACTTTATTATTTTTCAAGTTCGGGTACCTACATATTATCAATTCCTAGCCAAACTATATTGTCTAACTCAAAAACTGGAATTTGGTAGGTTCGGTTAGATCGATATTATCTTCTCATAGCCGAACTTTTTACTTAGAGTTATTGGACAATCTTCAGATACATATTAAGCACATCAAATAACAATACTTAACTGTAAAGTAACATGAGTAAATTTTTTTTATTCAATCAGACTATTAATTAGAAACTTAGATTACACATTACATTCTTTAATGATTTCTGTGAATAGCTCTCTAATGAATCTCCGAGCATGTGTCTTCAAATACATATAACATGCCTCGTGCTCGATGGTCCTCCATGACGTTTTTCTCAAATGGTTTGAACTCTAGCTTTCTGAAATAAAAAGAATTGACAAGTTAGTATTCAAAACCAAAATGACCTTTACAAACATGTATAAATACTTATTTTATTTTTAGAAGTAGCTTTGCGATGATATCTCTTAACCTATCTTAGTATTCTAATGTAGTCTCGCATCATAATTCAGATAATGTTGAATCTTTCAGCCAACTCTAAGCATCTATAGTGTTTAGGGTTCCCATCTAAATCGAAAAGGAATTTTTTGACTCTTTTCCAAAACATAGAACAATTTTCATTAGTTCATTCAAGGTAAGCCGAAATGGAAGATTTAACAATCATTACATCATATTCTACAATGAAAGGTTCAAGCTTGAAAGTGCGTAAACTTGGAAGTGCACAATCATGGAAGTGTGCAAGCTTGAAAATATGCAATCTTGGAAGTGTTCAAACATGGAAATGACGGAAATCCAAAAAGCTTTGGAATGCGCAAGCTTGGAAATGCACAAGCTTGGAAGTGCGTAGGCTTAGAAATGACACAAGCTTGGAAGTGCGTAGGCTTAGAAATGACACAAGCTTGGAAGTGCGCAGACCTGGAAATGCACAAGCTTGGAAGTGCGCAAGCCTGGAAATGCAAATGCTTAGAGTGTTCCAGCATACAGGTTCCAGCCTGGAAATGCAAATGCTGGAATATCGTGCAAAGGAGTTCTCGAGGGATGCTCAAGGACCAGATATGCAAGGGGTGTTCACGAACCGGCCATATGAGGAGTAACACAAGGTAAGTCTGGCGCATGGACTAGCCCAGTGTCGTGCTCTTAAGTACATGCAAGATTGGCGTTGGGACTAGCCCAACGCCGTGCTCTTAAAAATACGTTAGATTGGGCTGGCCCTGGGACTATCCCAGCGCAGTGCACACTAAGGTTTTGCGAATATTTTTTTTGTGTAAATATTGGGTTTTGGCCAAGTTGCGACTATTGATACTTGAAGCCAAAAATTCCAGCGGGGAAATTATTGCACTTGGCATAAGTCCAATTGCATATATATATATATATATATGTGGAATATTAAAAGTTCAGCCGAGCAAAGCTTTGATATATGTATATATTTATATATAAAAGCTATATGTAGAGTGCCTGTAACTATTAATAAAATTTGTATTCTCAACTCTCTTGCGAATGTGAGATAGAAATCTAAG
This sequence comes from Papaver californicum, assembly GCA_023531435.1. Classification (NCBI taxonomy): domain Eukaryota; kingdom Viridiplantae; phylum Streptophyta; class Magnoliopsida; order Ranunculales; family Papaveraceae; genus Papaver; species Papaver californicum. Next base: position 6,702,693 of record JAJJMC010008370.1, on the reverse strand, counting down.
CTCCATATTTCTGATACAGAACAGAAATAAATTTCTAAATTTGATATTTCTGATCTAGGATAGAAATAAATTTACAGCTTTCGCCTTTCTCAAAAGTTCACTATCGAAACATTGATAAACCAATCGTTTAAGAATCAATTTAAACATCTTGATTTTTCAATTGGTTATAATCGGTCATACACAATGAAATTTTGGTAAATAAAAAACCGGTTTGGTCGGTTTACATAAGTTAAAAATAGAATTTCAAATGCACGACTATCATTAATATAGAGGCATTCATTTTTCCTCCTGTTAATAATGGTTAGAGTAATATTATGATAAACGTCCAATTTTTATAAAAGAAAAATACTCCTTCCGTTTTTTAAAAGTTGAGCTATTTCAAGTTTGAACAATTCTTAGTGCAAGGAGGTGAGAAGTAAAATTTAGAAATAACATATCTCTCAATCTATGCAGCTGATATTTGTAACCTTTGTACCATTGGAAAGCATTTTAAAACATTTACATAACGAATATAAACATGACTATCAAATTATACATACTTCTCATACTCATAATAATCAATTAAAATAATAATTCTATAAATATTGCCTTGTTTAATAAAATAACCCAAATTTTAGGAAACAAAATTTTAAAATAAATAGTTCGATTTTTGAGAAACAGAGGGAGTATATAAAACCGTACACCTTTTAAGTGGCTCGGCCTAGAGGATACATCAAATGACTCGGATTGTATTAACTCCACATCTAGGAAGGAATTCAAAGACCTTAATTATCCTGTCTTAATTGGGGGTTTGTAGAAATAATAGGGGCTGGAGGAAAAGATAAAATAGGGTCATCCAATAGTAATACCCCCTACCCCTTAGCCATATATTTTCATAAATGGCTAAACTATTCTCGTTTAATAAGTTCTAATACATGATTAGCTTTGATAATAATTAGATTAGATTAATTATATAGATTATGGTTAGGATTAAATTAGAGAGTTTTTTATGAGTGGAGAAGAAGATGGTCTTTGGAGGGAAAAAAATTGAAAACTAAGATTTGAGAAATAAGTGATTTCGATGCTCAAAATGAAGAACCCTTAGCTCAAAATCAATTGGTAAACTAATAATATGTACAAATGGTCGAATTTTTGGTTAAAACCTTCGAATCATTATAGGAAGGAAAGACACAGAGCAAGGGTCGTCGTGTTCGTGAGGTTACTACCATGACGATTCTTCAATAGTCGTCATGGTCTTAACATCCAACAATGACGACCCTTACCTGCAACTTCACCATGCTATGAAAAATCGTCATGGTCAGAAATAAAACCATGACGACCCTAACTATACTCTTCGTCTTCAGTGAAAATAACCCTTCGTCTTGAATGAAATTTAACAATAAGGGTCGTCATGGTCGAAACTCAAAGACCATGATGACTTTTCATACTTTTAACATTCATATGAAAAGTCGTCATGGTCTAAGGTTTGCGACCATGACGACTATAGATTGATTTCGATTTTTTTTTTTTTGAGGAAATGGATCGTTAGGTTTTGGAATAGAGGAGAGGGTGAATAATTTTGGAATATAACGTGGACATGTGGAATTGAGTATAATAGGATTTTAGAATTTGTTATTAGGGAAGGGTAAACTAGTATTTACACCAGCTTTTGACACCCCCTATAATTTATAAAATGTGTTAAAATTTCCAATAACCCCTGTTAATTCTACAACTCCCCAATTAGACCAGGTTAATTATCTGGTTGTGGTTGGAACGTGTTAGCATCTTCGAGGTTTTTTGAAGTTTGATTTGTAATACCTTGACCTTGTTTCTCTTTTGTTTTCTCCTTACAAAAGATAAAGCCAAATGTTTGTCAGTGGATCCACAAAAGAGGAAGAAGAATAGAGAACTGAGAAGATGGAAGGAATTTGTAAGCTGGTTGGTAAAAGAGTGGACCAAAATTGGGGCGCCAGTTTAGGTACTGCTAACTAAATTGTTGCCTCTTACAAGTAGCTCGTTCATTCTAAGTTTCTTAGAACTATGACTAAAAAGACAGTTTGACTATTAGGTACGAATTTTTATAGGGTATTTGGATACCATTTAAAAAGTTGTTTATTGATTTTTAGTAGCAAAAATGTCAGAAATTAGTTTGGATATTTCAAAATGACTTCTGAAAGTAAAAAAAAATTAACTTTTTATAAAGTAAAAATATTTTACTTCTAACTTCTACTTCTGGAGAAATAGAAATATTTCTACTTCTGGTATATAAACACCGTATTAATAAAATGACCACCAGTACTTCATTAATGCCTTACTTTTTTTAATCATCTCCAAAAAAAACAAATAATCATCTGAATGCCATTTAAGGTCTTTCAAATGGGTGGGTGAAAAGATCATGCTAGGAGCTAGGTGGTATCAAATAATAAGTATGTTATTGCTACACTATCCATGACGAATGATATATTTGGTCATACTCATCCCATCTGCACTTTGTGATGAAATAGAAAACAATCTTTGGTGAATTTTCTCTATATTTTCACATATCTTGAATACAGGGATTAGAAGGCTACTTTTATCTGTACAACAGTTCCTAAAATAGGAAGATATTAACAATAAGAAATTACGGATATTATAGAATTTGATTCCCTAAATATAGTCCTTTCCATATTAATATTTCTAACACTCCCCCTCAAGTTAAATAGTGGGATCACCAATATTCAGCTTGCACAAAACCTCTCTGAAAATCCTCCCATTTACGGCCTTAGTGAGAATATCTGCTAGTTGATCTTCGGAACGTACAAAAGGAAGAGCGATAATCTCATTCTCCAATTTCTCCTTGATAAAGTGACGATCAACCTCAACATGTTTCGTGCGGTTATGTTGTACTTGATTCTCTGAAATATTAATGGCTGCACGGTTGTCACACATCAACTTGCATGCTCCTTTCACCGTAAACCCAATTTTTGCTATCAATTTCCGTAACCACAACCCCTCTGCCAGACCTCGAGTTATCCCTCGGAATTCCGCCTCAGCACTTGAAAGTGCCACAACCTTATGTTTCTTAGTCTTCCAGGTGACTAAGTTCCCTCCAACCACAGTGAAGTAACCTGAAGTTGACCTCCTGTCCATCGGACTACCTGCCCAGTCGGCATCTGTATATTCTTCTACATCTAAGTGACCATTCTTTCGGAACAGAACTCCACTGCCTGGAGACCCCTTCAGATATCGAAGAACCCTCAAGGCAACCTCCATGTGATCAACTTGTGGCTCATGCATAAACTGACTTAGAACACCTACTGCATACGCAATATCAGGTCGTATGTGAGAAAGGTAAATCAGTTTCCCTACCAGATGATGATATCGAGTGCGATCTGCCGGTTCTGCCCCCTCGACTATCTTCAACCCATGATTCACCATAATAGGTGTATCTACAGTCTTACAGTCGAGCAGACTTATCTCAACTAAAACATCCAGTATGTATTTTCTTTGAGAAATGAAGATACCTCTTTTTGAACGTAGTACCTCGATCCCCAGAAAATACTTGATTTTTCCCAAGTCTGTCATTTCAAACTCCCGAAATAATTTCCGCCTGAGCTGAGATATCTCCTCAGAATCATCTCCTGTAATAATCATATCATCAACATAGATAATCAAACATGTCGCTCGGCCTTCTCTTCTCTTGAGGAAAAATGTATGGTCTGAATTGCTCTTCCTGTAGCCATACTTCTTCATAACAACTGTAAACCTTCCAAACCATGCCCTAGGTGACTGTTTCAAGCCGTATAAGGCCTTCTTCAATTTACATACATCTGAATCTCGAAATCCTGACTTGAAGCCCGGAGGTGGCTCCATATTAACTTCCTCCTTCATATCGCCATGCAAGAATGCATTTGTTACATCAAACTGATGGAGTGGCCAATCACAATTGGCTGCTACTGAAACAAGACTCTGATAGTGTCAATTTTAGCAACCGGAGAAAAAGTTTCTGAATAGTCGATACCGTATGTATGAGTATAGCCTTTAGCTACCAATCTCGCCTTGTACCTCTCGACTGATCCATCCGCACAGTGCTTCACAGTGAACACCCATCGACATCCAACTGCTCTCTTTCCATGTGGTAGAACACACTTCTCTCAAGTCTTGTTCTTTTCTAATGCCCCCATCTCTACTTTCATAGCCTGACACCACTCTGGATTCTCAAGCGTTGCCTCTACTGTTCTAGGAACCTCCTGAGTTTATATAGCTGCAAGAAAGGCATGTGCAATTGGTAATAAGATCCCCCTGGATAGGTTCGCTACTGGGTACCGACTGGCTTTCAGAATGTGTTCCGCTTCATACCAAACAGGAGGAATGCCTCTGGTTTACCGTGCTGGAAACACATACTTCTCCTGAGTTGGTTCAACCGTCTCTTGTACTGTTGCAACCTATGTACTAGTATCATTAAAGTCATGTGCGGAAGAGTGAGTATCTGAAACAGAAGCCACAGTAGAAACACTAACCTCAGGGATATTATCCGGGAGTGACGTGTCCAAGCCATCAGAAATTTATACTATGGGAGTCAACGTCTCGGTGGTTCCGCTTACCTGCTCTGTTGGGATTATTTTCGGCCACACTGGACTGCTCAACCAATCCAATGGATCACTAGGACTCAACCAATCTAATGGATCACTAGGACTCTCCCCCTGGACAGTAGATTGGGTGGAATAGTAGGACTCAGTTTCAAGGAAATCGTAATCTATCGTGGTATACATACGATGACGCGAGGGTTATAACAACGGTAGCCTTTTTGGTGGATCCCATACCCCACAAATACACATTTAATAAAGCAAGGATAAAACTTAGAGCGTTCTGTTTTAGGAATATGGACAAAAACAGAACATCCAAAAATATGAGGTTGGAGTGTCAAGGCTATCGGAACACTCATATGAATGGATAAGGCTTGAAGCGGAGTTTGAAGATTTAACACCTTAGTGGGTAACCGATTAAGGAGATACACTGAGGTTGCAACCGCTTCAGGCTAAAAACAGGTGGGAACATGTGACTCGAGCATAATTGTTCTTGTCACTTCAAGAATGTGAGGATTCTTCCTTTCCGCTACGCCATTTTGTTGTAGGGTATTCGGGAAAGAAGTCTGATGAATGATACATTTTTCTTGGAAGAACGGCTTAAGAATAGAATTGACAAATTCTCCTCCGCTATCCGAACGGAATACCTAAATCTGGTTATGAAACTGAGTTTGAACTAAGTAGTGAAATTCTATAAATTTAGACGGAACTTCGGATTTATGGTTGAGAAAATATACCCAAGTCATCCGAGAAAAATCATCTATAAAGAGCACAAAATACTTGAAACCACTGTTTAACACGCATACACCGTTATTCGGGGCGGGACCCCATACGTCCGAATGAATCAGGGAAAACACATACTTAGCTCTAGAATCAGACTATGAATAAGACTGTTTATGAATCTTAGCAAGTATACATGTCTCACAGGATATTTTTTTATTGGATGGATACAACTTAGGAAATAATGTATGGAGATACCCTGCAGATGGATGCCCCAACCTTTGAAGCCACAGCCATTGTTGCCTGTCAACTGTCCCGCGAGCAACCGCTGCAGTTCCATGTTGAGCCACTTCATCCACATAGTACAGTCCCTGATGCTCAGCACCACGTCCAATGACTCTCCCCGACTGAATATCCTATAACAAACAGAAACTCGGATACATTAGTACCATACAGTTCATCTCTTTTGTCACATGACTAATAGAGAGTAACTTGCAGGACAAATTTGGCATATAGAGACAGTTCTGTGATTTTGGTGTTGGAGACAGTGCAATAGTTCCCGCTCCATGAACCTGTGAGAGATCTCCATTAGCACTCTGAATCATTTCCATATTCGGTACCGATGACTAATAAAATCATTTCTGTCATATGTCATAGTTTCAGTAGCGCCACAATCAAATAGCCACTGATTAGTTTTGTTAGGTTCAGATACCCGAGCTGCAAAGGCCTGAGGGGTACAGGTCGACTTCCCAAAAAAAGACATACCTGGCTGCTCCTCCTTCTCAATGTCGTCGCCCTTCTCTCCTCCTTGGTTGCCAATCACCGTCGTGGCCATGTTCTCGGCGCCTATCCCCTCCTTTTGTTGGCTCCTCCAGCCTTCGGGAAACCCAATCAACTGATAGCAGTCCTCCTTGCTATGACGGAATTTGCCACAGTGACTACACCACATGTTTTTCCGGTCAAAGCCGCCGCATCGAGATGATTTCCCTCTACCGCCAACTGATTGCGGCTTGGTGGTGTAGCTCGTTACAGCGGCGGTGTGCTTTCCCTCTTCTGGGCGAGGTGTGACGAAAAATCCAGATCTGATTCCGGTGCCGGAAGTGACAGTTGATGGTTCAATGTCCCTCTTTGCAACACCCATAACGCGCCTCCGGTCCCTGTCTGATCGTATAGTGGTATATGCGGATTCCACCTCAGGTAATGGGTTTTCTCGGAGCAGATCTCGTTTTTCTTGGTCAAATTCGTCACTGACGGCATTCAGAAACTGGTATAATTTGGTTTCTGCTCGCTTTGTGTTCCATATTGTTATATCCTCTGGATATTTCATAGGATTTGGATCTCGTAGCTCAATGTCCCTCCATAGCCTCTGTAATTTACTGTACAGAGTTTCAAGGGAATCAATTCCTTGTTTGGTGATGTTTGCTCGAACGATTAAATCGAACAGTTGAACGCCATCTTTTCCCATACTGTAAGTCGCAAGCATCCCCCTCCAGAGTTTTTTTGCATTGGGGAATTCGGCATACTGCTGCACCATATCTGGCTCCATATTATCTAGCATCCACGAACAGACGATTAAATCGTCTTGTTCCCACTGTGGGTAATCAGAATCATCGGTTCCAGGTGGCTCCAGAACGCCTGTGAGGTGATGTAGCTTCCCTTGGCCGCCAATCTTCATATGGATCAACCGAGACCACAGGGAGTAGCTGTTCTCATTGAGTTTTATACTCAGATGAATCGTAGGAACAGACTGCTTCTGCGTGTTGTTGTTTGATTGTGGTAGGTTTGAAAGTAGTGCCGCCAATTGAGTCGCTAGCGTCGTATCTGCTGTAGCGGGTTCGCCGGTATGGACGCTACCGTCTTCAGATCCTGCCATGACTGCAACAATACTGATGAACGATTGGTAGATGATGAGCGTCGAGGAAAATCGATTGTTAATTGATCGAAAAATCCTGCTCTGGTACCATGATGAAATAGAAAACAATCTTTGAAGAATTTTTTCTATATTTTCACATATCCTGAATACAGGGATTACAAGGCTACTTATATTTGTACAACAATTCCTAGAATATGAAGATATTAACAATAAGAAATTACGGATATTATGGAATTTGATTCCCTAAATATAGTCATTTCCATATTAATATTTCTAACACTTTGTAGATGCCTTTCAAATAAACCATCGTAGTTATTATACCTTCGGGAAGATGATACATATATTTTTTTAATTTAATATATTTTTAGATGATGTTGAAAAAAAATATATAATTTTTTTTAGGACAAAGGAAGTAATACATACGTTCAGCGCCAGCGTTCCAATTCGTTCGCACTTGGCACCACTACCACCTAAGCCCCAAGGCTCGGAACTGAATTAAAAAATTGGCCATGGTATATTTTTTTCACGCGCCAACTCCTAGTTTTTCTCTGCCATTGCTTCTAAATAAAGGTTGGAGAAAAAGAAGACAGACAGACAATGAGAGTTTTTGTTGTTGTAAGAATTTAAGAATTAGTTTCCGCAAATCATGGTTTGCTGACAACGTGCTCTCCTTCACTCCTTAGTCCTTCCTTATTATTGATTTGTGCTGTCCCTTCAACCTTTCTTCATCCACAATACTTATTTCCTTCTCTCTCTGTATAACCCTCTCATAATAAGTCTCTCTACCAACTAACTGACTACTTCTATTCCAACTTTACTAGAATAAGAACTCTATAAAAAAAATCTCTACATCAACATATGAGGCTTCATACTCTTTCTTTAGCTTTTTTAGTCTAGCTACCTCACTTTTAACAAGTATATCTCCTCATGAATAATAGGTAGTGGGTTTTATCTTTTATGTCTTCAAAATTTGAAGCAGCTTAGAAGAAAAGAAGAGATAAAGATATAAGTAAGACCTGAAGTAAGTTTTCTTCAATCATATCATCATCTCCTTTTTTTAGGATAGTATCTTTTCTGGTTTTATGTTACTAATGAAGTTCAGTGGAATTGGGTTTGTTAATCAATGAGGAGTCTTGGTTAGTTGCAGAACACCATTGAATGTTTTTAATAGAGCCGTTGTTTAATGAGAATTTCATGCATTTTAGAGTTTATTTTGGATTATGAAAATTGGTTTTGTTTTATGCTTTGCAGAACAAGGAAACCCAAGTTAAGATTTCTCATAATGAAGACTACCATGTCTTCATCTACTTCTTCTACGATATCGATTCCTACGCAATCATCAAACTATGAAGATGAAATGTTTATGAATAAGAATTTACTTTTCTCAGATAGTGTCAAGGTAAATTTACCCTTTTACTTTGTGAAGCAAGTAGTAAATGGTGCTACTTTTGTTTGTTAAGGAGAATTGGATTCTCAGTGAATGCATATTGGATTTTATGTATGAATGACCCTGTTTCCACCAGAGAAATAGCTCATTTAGTATGCTCTGACGTTTTAATTCTTTGTTTTACTGTAATCGGTAATGAGGTTTCATTTCGCAATGCATTTGCTCAGGACTTAAGAAATTTGAGATCACAATTGTACTCAGCGGCCGAGTATTTTGAAGCAGCTTATCCTAATGACAAACAGAAACCAATGTATGCTATTTTCTTGATGCAATGTTTACAAATTTTTTCCACTTTTATAGTATGTGCACTGATTTGAACCTCTAATTTCTGGTATCATACAGATTGGTCAGCAACTTGAAAGATTATACTATTAAAGCTCTTGTTAATACCGTCGATCATTTGGGCTCATTAACAAATAGAGTGAACCTTCTCGTTGATGAGAAAGTTGATGAAGTTTCGATGACACAATTACGGGTCTCTTGCATTGAGCAGGTACTTAGTTTTATGCATTCAATTCTTCTCATATTTGATGTCTAGTCTGAAAATTGTGTTCGTTTTTTGTTTTTCACTGAAGAACACCAGTGGCAATAAGAAAAATTTAGAGGCTGGAAGTCAAGAAAAACTTTGTTTTGAAAAACAGATTAGAAATTCTACAATCATCCTGTATTGACTTTTCACTTATTCCATGCTGTTAGAGATTAAGAACATGTCAAGCGTACATCGATCACGAGGGCTTTGCTCAGCAGTCCTTACCGATAGTGACTCCGAAGCATCATAAGCGGTATATCTTGCCAGGCAAATACAAATTCCCTGTAATCTTCTTTCGTGTATTTTTATATAAACCCCTCAATATAAACAATCGTTAATGCTGGCATTTTGAACATCTTAAGCAGTTGGAGAATCCGTTCGCTCTGCTGGACATACTATATCGGCTTATCAAGGGGGTAGCTTAGGAGATGAAGATAATTGGGATGAGTTGAAGAATGGTATATTGTTATCCCAATTTCTGACCGTTCGGTATTTTGATATGTTGAATGTACTTTTTAAACATTTTGACAACCTTTGTTGTGTTGTTTTAAGCTGTTCGAACGGCATTCAGAAACGCTCCACCATCTTCACTTGGGTAAATTGCCTTTCTCAAGCTCATACCACCATTTGCAAACTCTTCCATGCTACCAAAAAACCTACAAAAACTTAGTTTGATTCTTGTTTCAGAAATGTGTATACTCCATTACTTATACCCACTAAACCGGCACATCAAGGAAAAACTCAAGAAGATGAAGAAAAATGGAAAAAGTTAAAGAACTGTAAGCATAACTTCACCATTCCCATTATTGTTTTTCTGGTATCCAGATATATTCATGTCCTTTGATTGTGTGATGTGATGATTTATTTATTTTTGAAGCTGTTCAAGTTGCAGTAAAAAATGCCGAAGCATCTTTAGTCGGGTAAGAAATCTAATGTTGTGATAAATACACACAAAGTCTAAAAGTTCAGTTGTATTTATATTATTGAAAATGGCATTCTTCTAAATTGATTTGTTCGGTTTTTGCTGCAGAAGAACACCTTCTCCATCACCAACACGTAATATACCAAAACCTCCAGGGAACAATCACGAAGATGAAGACATTCGGAAAAGATTGAATGATGGTATTTTACTCACTCATTTTAGTTTTCTGGCCAACGAAATAAACTGAGCTAAACTTGTCTAATAATGTGATTGTTTTGCTCTAGTTGTTCGAGGGACAATCAAAACCCATGGACCATCTTCAATCGGGTACTTAAAAGATACGTTGTAGTTTGTGACAATTATTAGTATTTAATGCAACGGAGAGTTGTAAACTTCTTCTTTTTTTTATTTGCAGACAAGGACGTTCAACATCGCCTACAAAGCTTTCTATGCAACACGGTCTGTTTTCTTTCAGAGGTATTTGTCCAAACAGAAGTGCATTGCATGTGGGGATGAAAGAGAGATATAAAGCTATTCGAAAGACACCGATAAACTTATTACTAATCGGTTTCTTGTTTCCTATGCACTGGTGATAAGCAGATAAGCTAAAGGTTTCTGATAAAGAACCAGAATCACCTCGCTCTAAATTTCCACTCTTACGTTCTACCTCCGGTAGATTGAGCCCAAAGATTTTGAGTAGATCGACAACTCCTATCCTGAGTAGATCAATAACTACTAAAATCCCTTCTGGTAGTACAAGCAAACGGGTAAGTGAATTCTGCCTTTACTTTGTACAAAACAAGAAGAAAAATAAATTCTAAATTCTTTCTCTTTTTTGTTTTTCTGAAAAGAAAGACGAACCTGATTAACTATACGAACCATTGCATTATTTTGCTTTAAGAATCTTAGACGAAACGTAAGGGTGTTGGTAAAGCAAGTTTCGTCCTTCTTAGCTATATAGTCAGCTACGGGATTGTATGAAAGAGTAGACTGCATCTGTTAGGCCATTACACTGTAGATGTGAACTTGAGCTTTAGCTTAAACGAGCTGGCTGCAACATGCCAGAAACTGCTTGTCAACTACCATTAATGTGCTTGCTCGAGCTCCATAATCTACCTGCAACCTTGTAACTAATATTACCACTACCAGCAAAATTGGTATTGGACTTCATTGATGCATCAACAGAAATTTGTTTGGATGGCAATTAGTAGTCATTCTGACTAAAGTGAAAACTTTATCCATAGTCATTGCTGTTCAGTTGAGATGTCTTGGTAGTTGGTATGGCCGTGGTCATTGCTGTTCAGTTGAGATGTCTTGGTTTTCACTTGGTTTATTTTTCGAGAGGTTTGTTTTTTGAAGTTTCTGATAGATATACGAGGTTTATTAGGTATGGTAGGTTTGTTCTCAAAAGTTTCTTCGCCCACACTCCTAGATGTGCTAACAAGCTTTTCTCGACATAAATTCTCCTTTTCGAAGTTATTTATGTGCTTGTTACTTGTTTTTGGGTTCACCGAAGATCTATGACAGACTATGCAACAATTAGAAGCTGTCATATTTTCCTAGGAAAAGGGCTATTCCTAGGGTTAATCTCTTTAACCGTGTCATGTACAGTATCCTTCTGAGCCTCCGAAGTCATTTATAATACATGCCTATGCTGGTATGGAACATCAAAAAGCCAGTGCTGATAAGGACAACCCCAGAGATATTGAGCACTATCAAAGTAAAAGCAAGCGGATACTCAAAAACTTACTCAGTCGACGCAAGTCAAAGAAGGCCGATTTGTATACTTTCTTGGATGAATATTAAAAAAGGAACAGAAGTTCTAAATTGACAACGATAAAAACACGGCCAAGTCCCATACAAATTGGTCCATGGCATCGAAAATATGTTCATTTTTTATTTCTCTCAGTCCAATGTTTTTGAGGTGCTTTAGAATCCGTCTGTCTGAAACTATTCTAAAAGGAAACAGTCGGTGAAGCATCAAAGTAGAACCCTATGTCTATAGATATCCCCTTTATCCTTGTTTGATACCCGAATTGTACTTAACATGTAGCTCTCGTTCTGCACAATACCATGACTGGTTTGGCTTTTGTATACCAAGCACAATTGTATTTTACACGTTACACCAAAATTTTGTATAAAGCAGTGCTAATCAACTTATGGCAGAACTTCTGCCGCAGAAGTCCAAGGAATAATGAACTGCCCAATTCTAATCACCACTGCTGAGCAAACACAAAAAGAAACCAACACTGAAAACCAATATAAGACATTCAAAACCACAAGAACTCTTAATATGGATTGTGTTCTTGAAGCATTAATACCTTGCACTGAGTAATGCGCAAAAAAAAGTTGCTACAAAAATGTTAGAAAAGTAGTTATGAAATCAAATCTGTGGTTTTACAATAGTCAATTTTCGATTACATTAATGTAATACATGTAACAAAATCTAAGATTTCAGGGTCAAGGAACACCTTAGGTTTATACCCATATACCCTAATAAAATGATACTATACTAAGGCTTTAATTATTTTTATTTTTATTTTTTATTTTTTTTTGAAGCAGAAAGGCTTTAATTAGATAAGTGTATTGGTAAAAATTAAGAATATTGAATCCTTACGTGGTCTTTTTCTTTTTCTGCATCTTTCTCCACTTCAAATAGATTTGGTACGATAGCCCAGAGAAGACCATCATAACACTTCCCCATTGCTTGCCTGACAGTGGATTGCCAGTCACCAGTGAAGACACTACAATGCTTACAAATTTGCGGGTTGTTGTGATTGTGGTAATGATCAAGGAGCCGAAGCGGCTGATTGTCAAAAAAATGAAGTTCTGACCAACAGCTCCACACAGACAGAAGAGGAAAATGTCCCATGCTGCCTCTGGATGCTTTCTGCAGAACTGATATGTCTCAAAACCACTCCCATACGGCAAACCAAACATGTACACCAGATTATATATGGTACCCCATAAATTCATTCCTAGCATTATGTCCCATGCACTCGTCTTTGGATACCTGAGGATAAAATCTAAGTTTAGTGATGTTGATCCATTTAGTGGAATATTTAAGGATTTGAAGCAAAAATATATCATCACAGAAATTGTTTTTACTACTTGAAAAAAATGATTCACCAATTTTAGACATCATAAGCCTCAATACAAAACACTATATTCTTGAATTGGCATAACTTGATGTGATAGAATCTTGTGTGGTGTTCGTGAAACCATCAAAAGTCAGGTTCAGAAAACATAGCCCATATCCAAGGGGAGCATTTGGGTGAGCGAGCTTGCTTATGGTCTTTCAACTAGTCTGCCATAAACAAGAACAACCAAAGGAACGATTTTTAAAAGAAGAAAAAACTAGTCTCCAAATATTGGAAGCGACACATCTTGTTTATTGATCAAAAGGAACCTTTTGCACTAGCTAGTAAGCCCATACGAGTATTCTTGCTAGAATATGTTGGATACAAATTATTCCTGTAACAAAGAAACAAACCAAAACACCAGAAGCTTCGCAAATGTTAACGTTAGCGCAAATATCACACTTTCAGACAATCACTCAAAACACAGATAAGAGGAGTCGTCTGTTCAACAGACTGCCCTTAACTCGATATTTACCAGGTACACTTTAGAAAAGTGTTGTTATACCTTTTAGAGTTTGGCAAATCGAATCCAGGATAAAACCTCTTGATACCAACCCAGTTAGCAAGACTCGTTGGCCCGTTGTGAACTTAACAGAAGAATAAGATAAAATAAATCCAGTGCGCACAACAAAGCGAGAAGAGGGGAAAAGACGACAGGATAGTAGCTGCGGGGTAAGTTGAAAATGAAAATTCTTTTTCTTTTATACACAAATTTGAGAGAAGAGAATTAAATTATATTTATGAAAAATCTTTTAATTTAATTCTCATTAATTCACATAAATAATAAAACGGTTTTTAATTCACACAAATAATGAAACGGGTTTAATACTTATTATATGAATTTAAAATAAAACCATTAACTCTTGATAGGCACACGCTGGGCACACGCCGGCTCACGCCAAGCATACGACGGCTCACGCCAGCTCACGCAAAACACACGCAAGCTCCGCAAGCCCGCCTGCGTGCTTCGGTGCGAAGCACCGCACATGTGTGAATTTTCCCACTAGCCCATTCCCTTAGTCTATATCCAATCCACACGTTTTTCCCTTAGAAGCAACTTTCGTGGTAATTAGATAGGCTTCATCCTTGGTTTATCTCATGCGGGACAAACCAAAGGTTTCTCATTCACATAGAAGTGAAAAATGGATTTTTTATTTCCACATACAATATAGGCTAGTGACCCTTTGGTCCCATCAAGATAATTTTTGTAACAAAATATTTTTTGTAAATAAGCAATAAATTCATTTTTAATTCTAACAATCCCCCACATGAATGAAGAAGGCGATAAATCAGAAAACCGGAAAACGAGAAATACCTCTTAAGAAATAGGTGACCATATGGAATTGAACCTTTGCTTAGTGAGAAGTACCGGAACTACTTGATGGACAGCGAACGCGATGTCTTGAACTGCCATCGTTTGGTGTAGTTCTTCAATAGCTCCTTACGCGAGATATCTCTCAAGATTGATGTTAAGTTCACGCCGTTGTGTCCGTTTTGCCCTGGACATATCCCGTTTCTCAGAATGCTCTAGAGAATCAGCTCAGCTCTCATAGGAAGCGACCCACTTCCTCATTCAGATAGGTGAGTTCTATCAAGAGTGTTAACTGCTACACCCCATTTCAATCTTAAATTGAAACTATAGAACTCATTAAGACTTTACTATAAGTCATCCTCACATGCAGTCACACTATCACGTCTACACCATAGGGAAGGGATAGAGAAAATAATTCTCTGATAGTGTTAAATTTTTACCCACCACAAATTAGTTGTCTCATTCAAAACCTTGATCTTGGGATCTCCAGTCAGCAAGGTTAAGTATCCTTCATGGAAAGTTTTAATTGATGAGCTTAAGTCCCATCCCCCTCGATGCATTACTAACTATCTCCTTGGACAAGCCTTTCGTCAAAGGGTCCGCGATATTCTCCTTAGACCTCACAAAGTCAACAGAAATAACGCCATTCGAGATTAGTTGTTTTAGAAAATTGTTTTTTCTCTGAATATAAATGGATTTTCCATTATAATTGCTGTTTTTAGCATTAGCAATTGCAGCTTAACAATCATAATGTATAGATATAGCTGGCACAGGCCTATGCCAGAGAGGAATGTCTTCTAAAAAATATCTTAGCCAAGCGGGCTTCCTCTCCTGCTTTATCTAATGCAATAAACTCGGATTCCTTAGTGGACCGAGCGATACAGGTCTGATTGGAACTCTTCCAGGACACTGATCCACATCTTAGAGTGAAAACGTATCCACTCGTAGATTTAGACTCCTCTGAGTCTGCTATCCAGTTTGCATTACAATGTCCTTCAAGGACTACAGAGTATCTCTTATAACTCAAACAAAGTTTAGAGTGTATTTTTGGTACCTTAACACTCTAAAAGTGCATCCCAATGCTCATATCAAACTGGTTATATTTTCTAAGTACAGATTCAATGTAATGAGATTGTCTACGACTATATCTATTAGACTCTCTTCTAATTTTCATCCCTAAGATTACATCTGAGGGACCTAAGTCTTTCATGTCAATGTCTCATTCAACATGTTCTTAGTGGAATAAATTACATCTATGGTTGTATCCAGTATAACCAGATTATCAGCATACAAGCATACAATCACACAGGTATCATTCACAAGTTTAGTGTAAACATACTTGTCATATTCATTTATTTTAAACCCACTAAAAATCATTACATGATCAAAATTTTCATGCACTAAAGATTTCTTTATTCTAAATCTTTTGCCTCTTCAAGGCTCAACTTCATCTTCCTATAGAAGTAGAGGGTGACACGTAGAAAGGACATCTAGGGGATCAACACATATCATGAGAGATTCAGATTTCAAGGAAAATAATTTTTTCCAAAGAACATAACATCCCTAGATTCCATATTGGTATTTAGACCAATTTCTGAAATATCAGAACTCACAACCTTAACCCTATAATATGTAGTGTGTTCAGGATATCATATGAATACACAATCAACAGTTTTGGGTCATGTCTATATCCTCTTATGTGGAGGGATGGAAATCTTATCCAAGCACCCCCACATTTTTGAAGTATGCAAAAATAGGGTTGTCTACTTTTCTGATCCATTAATAAGTACTTGTTCAGGATATAGCAAACTGAGAGGACGGCCTCCCCCCACAAGTTCGCAGGTAGTCCTGAGCTAATTAGCACGACATTCATCATCTCCTTAATGGATTATATTTTCACCTCTAGTTTGAACTGAGTTCATGTCAATTAGGTCTGAGTGAATTAATTCTAAGGGTTTTAGAAATTTCTGACACTTTTCTTATAAGACTTTTTAGCATATTTTGATTCTATGCAAATTTAACATTTTATGTTTACTTTCCAAATTAAATTTGGGAATGCAGCCTATGATGGCCAGATTGTTCATTGAATAACATGACCAAGTCTGCCATGTCAAACATTCACTGACATACAAACATAAAAGGAATTATTTTTATTTAATTAAATTGAGATTACATCTAATTTGTAAAAACCCTCTGTCTTATAGCTCTATCCACTGAGTTACACAATTTTTCCAGATTCATAAAAACCCTTATCATCTAATATACTACAAGATACAAGAATTTTACAGATGTCCGGAACATGAACAATTTCTTCAATGTGAGAATTTTGCCAAAAAATGAGCTTCCGCGCAACTTTGCCTTTTTCCGCAACCTGTGCTGCGGACGAGTTACCCATATAGAGCTTTTCTCCTTCCCCTATCTTCTGATAGGAGGTGAACACATCTTTGTTTCCGCAGATATGCTTGGTAGCACCAGAGTCTACCCACCAGTCTCTCACATTGGTTACCAGATTGACTTCAGATATTGTACCAAAAACCTTGTTCTTGTTGTTTTTCATAACAATTAGCATTATTTTATTTTATTTCTCTATAAATAAAATCCTTACGATTTCTATAAAATATTGCCTAATTTTAATATGAATATGATTTATTTATAATCAAATAATAACCACTCTACGCATGCTTCATGTAAAATCATTTTAGTGCATGATAACTGCATAATACGTTTTATTATGCGTATAATAATTGTCTTGATTTTATGCATTAAATTTAGTGTATAAATTTTAGTGCATCTCAACGTTTCATCAAACGTGTCCTACGGTTGTTAAGTTTAGTGTTTTAACCGTTTTAATAATATCAAGACAGCATGCATACGATTCATATATTAAAAATATATTAGGATTATAATTAATAAATCATACCTGTATATTATGATTCGTTCATATTCTGTTGCTTCCTTTAGAACGACCAAAGAAAACTGCCTCCGAAAATTCCGCACTTTAACGACCAAGAAAATTGCCTCCGAAAACCACCAGAAGCAGATAACCCAGATTCATAATCAAACACGAATTGAACACCTTCCTCTGACGAAAACGAATAAAATAAACAATCCCCGGATGACCATCTTTCTATGACTTAAACCCGAGCCCAACCCAAATTGAGTGTCCAAGTCCATTTAGTCATCCCTTATAATTTTGTTGAGCACAATTAGTAGAGATGAAAGAAACTCTAGAGAAGCATGTGAGTCACATGTGTGACATGTGAAGGAAGGGCAAAAAATGTCTTTTTTTTCAGATTTTTGTTTTAACCCTAGTGGATCACCCTCACCGATTTTCCTTGTCCGTTCTCTTCATTTCTCGGCACCATTCATCCATGGCAACAGTTTATTCACCCATCAGTTCACGACCATCAACTTCAATTCAAACCAACAGATTTCATACCCATTCTTCACTGCCACCTTCCTCTCATCCGCCTCAGTTCCATGGCAACAAGTCCTCCTCGATGACTCTTCTTTGTATTCTTTCGAATTCAACTCCACAAACCCACTATTCTCTGGTTTCAAGTTACCAGCAGCAACCACACTTTCTTAGGGATTTAGATTTGAACTAAAAGCCATCAACTCTCCCCTGTTGTGAACCCATTTAAACTTAATGTTCTTCACAGCCTCAACCCATTTATTCGCAATCACCAGTTCTGATTTCATGGCTAATTACGATTTGGGGAAGAACACAAAAACCCCAACTCTTCAATTCTTCATTAAGACAGCCCCAAAACATCAATTCAATCATAACCCACTCGTTCTCCATCACTTAATGGTCTAATATACACTTCAATTTTCATTCAAACTCAAATTTAATTGAAGCCCTAATTTTCTATTTCACCTTAGAGAAAATCAGCTTCTTCGATTTGGGCAGCTCCTTCAATTCGTTGAATATGTAACATCACAAATGTGAAGTAAGCCCAGAACTTGAATGCATTTGTTGTTGGAGAAGAAACCAAATCATGGGTAGTAACAGCTGGATTTGGAGTTAGAGATGATGAAGATGTATTGCTACTTGCTTAAGAATCATGAACGGCTTTGTATGTAAAATCGAAAATAGTTGTTGCCCAAAACACCAATTGGTTCCGCAGCAGGAGAAAAACTCATATCCTCGGTTCCAGCTTCTACTTTTATCCATAGTGAAAGGACCAATCTCTTGTGTTGCTCCATATCCAACAGAAGAACAACCAGGACATCCATTTAACCAAGGACTAAAGGTTTCTTCTCAGGTTGACTATAAACCTCGTAAAACCAGTAAAGAAGAGCCCTACCATCCTTTTCCGTGACCGTCACATAACCAGCATAGTGCTTGAAATTTAACAAAGGCTTGGGTTGGTAAATCAGTAACAATATTATTTTGATACGCAGTGTATCCTATTCTTGCACGCGACCAAGGTTCATGACTTGTTGTTGCTTCCATTGTTACAAAAAATTAATTAACTATCGAGTTAAGATTGTTGGATAAAAATTATTCCTGTAACAAAGAAACAAACCAAAACACCAGAAGCTTCGCAAATGTTAACGTTAGCGCAAATATCACATTTTCAGACAATCACTCAAAACACAGATAAGAGGAGTCGTCTGTTCAACAGACTGCCCTTAACTCGATATTTGCCAGGTACACTTTAGAAAAGTGTTGCTATACCTTTTAGAGTTGGCAAATCGAATCCAGGATAAAACCTCTTGATACCAACCCAGTTAGCAAGACTCGTTGGCCCGTTGTGAACTTAACAGAAGAATAAGATAAAATAAATCTAGTGCGCACAACAAAGCGAGAATGGGGGAAAAGACGAGAGGATAGTAGCTGCGTCTGGGGTAAGTTGAAAATGAAAATTCTTTTTCTTTTATAGACAAATTTGAGAGAAGAGAATTAAATTGTATTTATGAAAAATCTTTTAATTTAATTCTCATTAATTCACAATAATAAAACGGTTTTTAATTCACATAAATAATGAAACGGTTTTAATACTTATTATATGAATTTAAAATAAAACCATTAACTCTTGATAGGCACACGCCGGCTCACGCCAAGCATACGACGGCTCACGCCAAGCATACGACGGCTCACGCCAGCTCACGCAAAACACACGCAAGCTCCGCAAGCCCGCGTGCGTGCTTCGGTGCGAAGCACCGCACATGTGTGAATTTTCCCACTAGCCCATTCCCTTAGTCTATATCCAATCCACACGTTTTTCCCTTAGAAGCAACTTTCGTGGTAATTAGATAGGCTTCATCCTTGGTTTATCCCATGCGGGACAAACCAAAGGTTTCTCATTCACATAGAAGTGAAAAATGGATTTTTTTTATTTCCACACACAATATAGGCTAGTGACCCTTTGGTCCCATCAAGATAATTTTTGTAACAAAATATTTTTTGTAAATAAGCAATAAATTCATTTTTAATTCTAACAGAATATTCCGGCTATAACAATAATTTAACAAAAAAAAAACAGAGAACACAAACAAAAAAGGGGGCATAATGCTAAAACCTCCAGCAAACTGCCAGAAAGAGTTATTAGGTAGACAATGGTAACATGTTTCAAGAAAACATAATGGTCCTCACCTTTGCAAGCGCAAATACTGATACCCCACCAGCAACAAGGATAGTACTCAGGCAACGTGTATTTGATCCCGTAGACTAGGGTGCCCATCAACATCACTGTTGGAATTATAATCCAAACACGTTTTGGATTTGGAAATTATTTGATTTGGTCTAATTGGAAAACGTGTGGATCCCTAATTATTGAAACTAATGTTGTACGTGTTTTAGATGTGGGGATAATTCCTATTAATTAGGAGTTAGTAGACTAATGGCTAAAAACTAGGAAATTACTGTAAATTAATGTAAGTGGGTAGTATTTCTATTTTATGTAAAATCTATTTAAGACAGATTTTTTATTAATAAAATAATGTAGAAGATTATTAATGTAGGTTCTATTTTTTATTCAATCTCTCTCATTTCTCTCTGTACTATGGTGGAATTTTCACATGGTATCAGAGCTAGGGCAGAGAGTTGAGTTGAGGGAGAGTTACAAAAGAAAATGTTTTGATTTGATTTATTTGGTGAGGAAAAAAATTGAAAAGGAAATTTTTTGTGATGAAGAAATTTTCTGGTGTTGAAAAATATGATTTTTATGATGGAAAAGTTGTTATGAAGTTTTTGTTCAAAATATATAGAAAACTCTAGATATTTTGTTACAGATTATGGTTTTGACATTTTGTCTTGCAAGGTATTAGCTATTTTACCTGAAAGAAAATATTGATGATGTTTATTAGATGATGAAGGTGTAAATATTTACTTTGTATAGTATGTTAGGTTAGTTGAAATGATGATGATGATGATGATGATGCTGATGATGATCAAAGATGTTGCTGAAATTTATGATGATGATATATGAAGTTAATGGATGATGAAATGGCGAAGACAACGATGAATTCAACGTGTTTGAATTAAAGGAAGGTGTTGGAATTATAATCCAAACACGTTTTGGATTTGAAAATTATTTGATTTGGTCTAATTGAAAAACGTGTAAGTCCCTAAATATTGAAACTAATGTTATACGTGTTCTAGTGGTTAAAAACTAAAAAATTAATGTAAGTGGGTTAGTATTTTTGTTTTATATAAAATCTATTTAAGATAGATTTTTTATTAATAAAATAATGTAGAAAATTATTAATATAGCCTCTATTTTTTATTCAATCTCTCTTATTTCTCTTTGTACTACGGTGGAATTTTCACAATCACTGTATAGGAAGTAAAGTTTGCAGCCGTCAACAATGCAAGCAGTTATTTTCACAAAAGCTCAAATGAGAATGTAATAACAAGGTTTGAGTCTCAGTATTAAGCCCGCATATTCGTGAAAAGACACAGAAATAGACACACAAGAGCGCACGAATCCTCCTTGATATAACATGAATACACAATCTTGCTCAGCATTCAGTCATTGGTTCAAGGAAACGATAGTACGAAAAGCCTAAAACTTTTAGCTATTTTTTTTGTATGTAATAAAAGCTGATTAAACATTTTATATTTTTATTGGATGGACAAAATTTTACGCATTTGTTTTCTACTGGTCCTTAGTTTTTGCAACTGTGCTAGGTTTCATTTCCGCAATTAAACCACATAATCCAGAGAGATTATCAATAAACTTCAATCAAGCACAAGAATAAGAAAGACACGAGAAATCTTACCAGGAATCATTTTTGACGATTTTGCTAGGACCTGCATGTACCAAGAGAAGATCGAATGAGATGCCATAATTAGCTTCTCCAAATTCCCACAGCCAACAACAACACAGTTTAAGAAAAGAAGACAAAGCCATCAAACGAAAAGAACATATAATTTTAATTCTAAACTGTCATTCCTTTATAAGAATCATTTAACTCATTGTTTGATTTTGTATTCCTATATTCCGCTTTAAAATTTGTGAGGAATCATTTGTGGAAGTTACACCTTAAGCTATTTATCGTGTTGCATCAATATAATATAAAAAATGTATCTTACTAACGCTTAGTTTGACATTAATAAGTAAAGCATATAAAAGTGATATGAAACAATCAGAAAAACATGCCTGTGCTGGGTAACTGATGTATTTCAGAGCTTCAATTCCCATAGCTGGACCAATTGTGTTTGTGATACCGGCACTCCAATAACTCCATCATGGAGTACCGTGTTACAGGGGTGCACCAAATGGCTCAACACATGGCTAATTCACCCTTGTGCACCACCTTGGCTAGCCCTTTTGGCTTGATGGAGTACCGTGTCACAGGGGTGCACCAAATGGCTCAACACATGGCTAATTCACCCTTGTGCACCACCTTGGCTAGCCCTTTTGGCTAAGTGTCTAGCCTCATTCTAGAATCTTCTACCATTTGTCCTTTTCTTAGAACATTCTAGAATAGTGTAGATATTTGTGGATAAGATTGGAATAATCTAGAAGTAGATCCTAGCCATACATTTGTATAGATCTTAGATAAGTTTCTAGAACATTCCTGGCTCCCAACTAGTATAGATAGGGATGCCATTCTCATTTGTAATCATCCAACAATCCAATTATTCAAGTAAGAGAGTAATACAAACTTAATTCTCTCATTCAATCATTCTCTCTTGTTCTTGAGTGTTCTTGAGCGTTCTTGAGTTTCTTGTGAGTTTTGATCTTGAGTAGTTACACACAGTTGGTTAAACTTTGTTTGGGAGGCTGACTTGCCTAGTAACGGAATTCTAGTCAAGTGCCGCACGGAGTAAAGTCGAGGCGAAGGACCGACCCCGTAACAACCGGCACTACTACTTCCAGACCAAAGCTTTAACACCGTTCACATATATTTGTGAACATTTGATAAATTCCATACTAGCTTAATCAACTGAAGCTTTAATAATAAGTATTCTAGCAAACAAAGAATATATAAACTTACTTATAAATGACCAGAACAAACAAACTACATTCTGTGCAAGGTTTAAAAAGGAAAGATGTTCAAAACGTTCCCCGTCTGGGCCGAAGCGCTTAGCAGACCTGAAAAAGAAAATGTCAAGGAAGATATTCAAATGACTATGATGTTTCTAGACATAAACAATCCTTTTGGATGTAAAGTGGAATGCACACATTACTCAATTAAACATGGTAAATAAGAAGAAAGATCATTGCTTCAAATTTGTAAACAAAATGTGGGGCGCAATAATCAAAATGAAGAAAATTTAAATAAATAAAAAAGCTATTGATATTTAGCTCTTTTGTATTGGAAGTGATCGATTTGACGAAACGGATAAGCTCCCCAGATCTCTGCAACAGCAACATAGTAAAACTTTGGAAAACAGAGTGAGTCACGTGTTCAACATGCTGTCCTTAAGACATTAGCGCCCGGCTACACCCAAAAGTGATGTTATAGCCTCCACAGGGGCGGATGCCTTCAGGATAAAACACCCTACTACACCGAAAAAATCCTTAAGGAAAATCTCGAAAACTTGAGAAAGATAATAAAAAAGTTATTATTCTTTAGGTATCTCCAAAAATATAGAGAAACTCTTTTTCCTTGGATTGTCTCTATAGGTTGAGAAAAGCTTGTTTATATAATAACGTAGTACAACTTATCCCGATGTGGGACTAATAAGTTTATATATTATATTAAAACAATTTAAGATTGGAAACTCCCCGATGTGGGACTAATAGTTTTTCCATTCACTAAAAAAATAAAATTTTATTTATTTTCTTAAAAATTTAAAATTATATTTTATATATATTATTTTCCAACACAAAACACAAGCATTTTCTATTCTTTCTCAAATACGTCTCAACATAATGAATTATCAACCAACTTTCAAAGGCTATTTTCAACGTTCAAGACTAAGTTTCTTCCCAAAACCAATAACTTTTTTCAATTGCATTAAGTTATATATCCGCATTTCTCAAATTCAAGCCTTTAATTTACAAATTTCTCCCTATGTTGGATACACATCAGATCTCACTCTCATGGCAAAAATGAAATTTGTTAAAGAATAATCCCAAAAGTAAAAAAACATGACGAAAAGAAAGACAGAGAGATGGTTATGAACTTACAGAGTTTCTTGAAGAACACCTTGGGTAATATAAGCTGACCAAATTCCAGCGATGCAGAAACACAACACCATTACACGGCTGGCTCCTCCACCGTGAGACTCCATTTTTGGTCACTGCAAAGCTCTACAAAAATGTATAGACCTGGCAAGAGATTGCTGAGAGAGAATCAAATTGAATCTCGCTCTCTCTCTCTCTCTTTCTCTAACTCCTGTTATGAAGAAACCGTTTTAGTACGGAAGAAGAAAGTGGAGAAATAACGAAATTATGAAAAATGGTTGGGCTTTTTGTTTGTTGAAACGGGACCGTGAAGCTTACACTCAAATGCTGATGTGGTGATGTCTTATTGGTTCTGACCAAAAACTCTGAATTCCTATTGGTTGTTAAGACCATAACTATCTATGCCGTCTTAAACATATAGCAGAAGGTTGTTGTTGATATGCCTTGAATCAGTTGTTTGCCGGAATACTACGGGGAGTCCAAGGGGCAGAGCCAGAGGAGAATCAGGCACCTAAGTTGGTTGACGACCAACTACCACCATCAGTTACCGAAGAGCAAGATGCAGATGAGTCTGAGAATGCACCACCAGAGGAAGTTGAACATCGGAGCATTGCTACAGACCGACCTAGAAGGGTTGGAATAAAACCTCCAGCGAGGTACAGGTTTGACGATTTGGTAGGTTATGCATTGCAGGTGGCCGAGGAGGTGGAGGATCACGAGTCGTCCACCTACAAGGTTGCAGTATCTGGAAACGAGTCAGCACAATGGCTTGCCGCAATGGTAGAAGAAATGGAGTCTCTTATCAAAAATGGGACTTGGGAGCTTGTAAAACTTCCTGCTGATAGAAAGGTAATTACTTGCAAGTGGGTTTTCAGAAAGAAGGAAGGAATGTCAGCTGCAGAGGGTGTCAAGTATAAAGCACGAGTGGTTGCAAGAGGTTTCAATCAGAGAGAGGGAGTGGACTACAACGAGATTTTCTCACCAGTGGTCAGGCACACTTCCATCAGAGTGCTACTAGCCATAGTTGCACATCAGGATCTGGAACTTGAGCAACTAGATGTGAAGACAGCTTTCCTGCATGGAGAGTTGGAAGAAGAAATATACATGAGCCAGCCAGATGGATTCCAAGTTCCAGGTAAAGAAAATTATGTCTGCAAGCTAAAGAAGTCCTTATATGGGCTAAAACAGTCCCCCAGGCAGTGGTATAAACGATTTGATAGTTATATGGTGCATCTTGGCTATCACAGGAGTCCGTATGATTGTTGTGTGTACTACAATGATACGCAGAATTGTTCACGTATTTATCTAGTTCTATACGTTGATGATATGTTGATCGCTGCTCAGAATAAATCAGACATTCAGAAGCTGAAGGGGTCTCTCAGTGCTGAGTTTGAGATGAAAGATCTGGGTGCTGCTCGGAAAATTCTGGGAGTAGAAATCTATAGGGATAGGAAGAAGAGAAAGCTATTCCTATCACAGGAAAGGGTACATCAAGAAGATTTTGAGCAGATTTGGAATGTCTTCAGCCAAGCCTATAGATACTCCAATGGCATCTAACAGCAAGTTGGGAATGTACACGGTTCAGACTTATAAGGAGAAAGAGTACATATCTCGAGTTCCATATGCTAGCGTAGTTGGAAGTTTGATGTATGCTATGGTCTGCACTCGACCAGACTTAGCATTTGCTGTTAGTATGGTCAGTCGGTTTATGGTTCAGCCTGGGAAGGAACATTGGCAAGCTGTTAAAAGGATTTTCAGGTATCTTAGAGGTACCTCAGATGTCGGTCTCTGTTATGGGAACGATACCCGATGTTTAGTGGCTGGTTTCTCAGATTCTGATTATGCTGGAGATGTGGACAGTAGGAGATCTATGACTGGTTATGTGTTCACTTTTGGAGGTTCTGTTGTAAGCTGGAAGGCAACTCTACAACCTACGGTTACTTTGTCTACTACAGAGGCAGAGTATATGGCCTTGACAGAAGCTGCAAAGGAGGGAATTTGGTTAAAGGGGCTGGTTAATGATCTAGGCTTACATCAGGATCAGGCTATAGTGTATTGTGACAGCTTGAGTGCAATATGCTTAACCAAAGATCAAGTCCATCATGAGAAGACAAAGCACATTGATGTCAGGTATCACTTTCTGAGAAATGAGAAGAGAATTGAAGTGAAGAAGGTAGGGACATCTGATAACCCTGCTGACATGTTCACCAAGCCAGTTCCTGAGAGCAAGTTCCAACATTGTTTGGACTTGCTCAATATCACAAGTCAATAGTCTGAGCCCCTGTCTATGGGCATCTGAGGCAGAGAAATGTTCTGGCACTGTCATGGTGCATCTGTTTCTGTTGCTGGGAGGATTCAAGTCAAGGTGGAGATTTGTTGATATGCCTTGAATCATTTGTTTGCCGGAATACTACGGGGAGTCCGAGGGGCAGAGCCCCTCGGCGGTGGTTTCGCTGACCGGTCAGCGAGTCAGGGGTCCAGGGGGCGACGCCCCCGTCTAGGGGGGCTAGGGGGCAGCGCCCCCCGCCTAAACGGTATACGTAATGTATTATGACTGGGATTGTTTTCCGCTTTCTAGTCGAATTAGGGTTTATTTCTTTGCCCTATATATATGCATACGTTGTACCTAGAGTAAGCATCTTTGGTATTCTGCTCAGCAATAAAACTCTGGTTTCTCTGCCGTGGAGGTAGCTAACGTAACAGTTAGTGAACCACGTTAAATCCCTGTGTTCTTTATCTGTTTATCGTTCTCGTTTGATCTCTCGTTATAACAGTTGTATTAGAGCTCCAGCGCAACCAGATCAAACCTGATATACACGAACTGTGTAAGCCAATGTAACAGGGTACAAATATAAGTGAAGGAAACACAGGATGTCCATAGAGTACTGAGGGACTTTAATTAAGGTAAGAAAGCATACATCAAAATCTGTTCATCTGCAATTTACGTCACAGAGATTAAGTTTCCTAGAAATCATTTCTTACAAGTTAACATCATCAGATAGCACGCAAATATATTTTCATTTAGAAGCCCCTCCATTCCCAACAGCACCAAAAATAACATTACAGTAGGCACCCATAACTAAAGAGATTGTTCTGTTTTGAAGTATGTTACAGTTACCCCATATATACACATCTACATTTGTACATAAATTTCATGCGCAGGAACCTTTTTTTATCTACACAAACATGTGAGAACTTCCATACATCAGTCATGTAATAGATCGAACACCACCTTCATTTTGGAATTACTCAATTTCACCCTCGAGAAGTACTTCCTGTCGGTCAAGATCCCACACCCATTACTACGATACTAAACTACAACTATGATGTGCAGGGAGCAACGCTGCACCCATAGTGTAAAACTACTACAATGCAGTAGCAGGAGCAACTATGTGCTCATACTACCAGACTAGAATAATGGTTTGTCAGTAGCTGCACTGTACCCATTTATAAGATCCATAATCCATAGTAACCCTGCACCAGTTTAAAATATCGGTAGCAACCACCCCAAGGTCCATCCTAGTAGCAAGCCCGCACCGGCAAGACCCAATCCCACAGTGAAAGCAATGGCGTATCTACCAATGTATTTCAGTGTGTCCCGCTTGCCCTTCTTGAGCCTTTGTTTATCCTTCTTCCCTTGCCTCCCTATGTTTGGCATCCATGGAAGGTCCATTGGAAAAATCGGCTGGTCTTTGTTCTTGAGCTGGAGGCAAATGTTTTCTAACTGTAGCAGTTGTAGCCATTGTTTATATGCAAAGAGACGTGAAGCTTGTTTAAAGAAAAGCTTGACGATGTCTTCCTTCTCATGGTAAGCTTGCTGGGCTGCCTTTTCAGCTTCTCTCGCCCGTGTTTGAGAATGACGAAGTGCCTCTAACAACTCTGCCTTACTTGGTTCGCTCTCAGACGTTTGACGCAATTCTGCTGAATCCTTGCTGGTGTTACTATTGCTGTTGGTACTACTGTAATGACAACATTACTCTTAATATTTCTGAATAAAAAGAAGAAAACGTATACTAATATTTCCATGCATGTTATTTTATGGATTGAAACAAACTCAATTATCAGGAGCGAGAGAAGAAGAAGCTATGAGTCATATGACCAGCATACTCAAGACTACTAAGAATACAAATGTTGGACATCTCAAAACTTTAGTTTGATTTCTGTTGAACATGTGTTCCTATCACCCTCTTCAAAATAATCATATCTACCAGTAAGCCAGTTATAAATTGCAATTCAGTAAGCTTTTGAAGGCTGGTTTAACCTATGTTTACATCTGATAAAAATAGTAAAACCAATTTACTCCTACTCTACATTTTTCACAATTGCGATTCAACAGGACACCAAATAAGTGTATTTTTATTCTACATATTAGGATATGTGTGCAACAGGCACACTCCATCCCTGAATATGTAGAGTGGCATGTTAGTTGGCCACTGATGCAAAACCTAGAGTTCTTAAATTGGCACTTATCCCATGAAATTGACACATAACTACCAACACACAAGAAACTTAAAACCATAAAAAGAGGAAGAAGAAACAGAAAGAAAAAGAAAAAGAAAAAGAAAAGCCTTTGAAGAACAGCCTTTGAAGAAAATGAAAGTCTACAGAAATACCTGAATGACTTCTCTGAATTGTAAAGTGAGTGGCCTTTTCCACCAAAGTCACATGTGGGACTACCATTGCGAACAGTTGTGGTTCCCTTCAGATCCAAAGATGAAGAAAAGATCCCACCATGATCAAAGTTTTCAAGACCACTAAATGGTCCTCTCCTTACTTTCATGCTCTGTGGTGGAGGGAGATCGCAATTTTCAATGTGCTCCATAGATTTTTGAGCAACCAAAGAAGCCAATTCGTCTTTATCCACCGTGCGCCACCAAGGCTCAGACTTCCCACCTACTATCCAAGGAGTCTCAAAGTCAAAATTTTGTTTCAGTATTAACTGATCAATTGAGTCCAAGTCCACTAACTCATCATCCTTGTACCAAAAACCACCAGCATCTTTACGCTTCAGAGGCTTTTGTGTGTTGTTACTGTTTACAGTTTTAAGCTCTTGATGTTTAGCCTCTGCATCATTTTTCATGCAACTCGTAGATACCCTCCAGTGTGGATCTACGTGTATCTTATTTTCTTCGATTATAGGTGGATCTCCTACATATTTGGTGGTGTTCACCTCCTCAGTTCTTGAAGACTCAAGTTCAGATTCTAGGGAACTTAGCTGTTCACCTGCGAAATCCTTTTGGTTCCCATAGTTGGGTTGTAGCTGAAGCCACCATTTTGTATCAGGAAGAAGATTTGAATTTGACAAGTTCCAGTTCAGATGCATAAAACCAGCATTGGAATGATCTGATCCATTTGATGAGTCACCAGAACCTGCATCAGCTTGTGATTCAGAAGAAGAAGAGCAGCAACCTAGTTTTGGTGCTCTCTTAGCATCTTCTTGGTCCATGCAACGATTAGCTGTGCGCTGCCACACTGCCCTTGTTTCTGCTGCCGCCATCATGTGCACATTTTCTTACACATTCTCTACTGTTATGTAAAGGCATATATTTGGTGAGAAAGCTAGTAAAAGATATTAATATGGGTTATAGTCTTATAGATGTAAAGCATATAACGACACCTTTAAAAAATTCATCAGAGAAATGAAATCGAAAACAAAAGATATAATCAAACTTTCAGAAAATGCACAAAACTTAAAGTATTGTACATAAGAATTTGATGAACTATTAGATCTCTGTGGTTCTGCAAAATTTCACATTGTAATGGTGCAGAATAGGCATAATTTCTACTACCTTTTGCATTTGAATTGTCATGGTGCATGAAAATCCAAGTTTCTATGATTTCCTAGAGAAAGAGTAAAATATAAACATAAAAGACTTGATAAATAAACGAAATGAACCCCAAAATGTTAGAAATAATTAAACCATCTTGTTATTGGAGTCAGCAAATACATGATCTGACGACGCACATGCAAGAAACAGAGTGCGGATACAAAATATAGGCAAAAAGATCTAAATATTATGGTTAAATCATGCATCGAAGATTTAGCTTAAGGTTAAATAATTATGAGGTGTCTCCATAACTCATGATTGAAAGGTTATGGAGACATGCGGCAAGCATGACTGGACTCTCTCCTAGCCTCCTCTATCGCTAAAGATATGATTAAGTATGGATTGTTATCACATTTAAGTTGAAGTTATGATGATTTGAAGGTGAAACTCCAACAAATGTTACTTAAAACACTTCATATACAAGGCTAAGATGTTCTTAATCCAATCTCGACAGTAACAACAACGCTAACAACAAAATGGGATTTGTTAAGGCACTATATAACCATTTGGCAGCAAAATAATGAAATCCAAATGAAAGAAGTAAAAAATCCAATTCCCAAATACCCAAAAACCATACTTCTGAACTAACCGTCCGAAATCAAAACTAGAAACTGAGATCTACTGTGAATTATCACTTCAATTCTATTTCCTGCAGAATTACTACAGAAACTAAAAATAGAAAAAGAGGGGTTTCCACCGTAAATACCAAACAAGACCCGGATCCAATATCACCTAAGTAGCTTCAATTAGACATCAAAACCATAAAAAAAGATAAACAAAGCAGAAAACTCATCTGTTCAATTTCCTAAATAAAACCCTTGAAACCTCACTTAATCAACTAATAATCTACAAAAGTTAAACCAAGTTTCAATTTTGAATGAAACAGAAAAAGTAATTATAAACTAAATTCGTAAAATCGTATAAAAAGGAAATTTGTTTTAACAGTTTTAATAATAGAATTGAAGAAAATAAGTCAAAGACATCCAAAGAAAAATAAAACAAAGAAAAGATTATACCTGTAAAACACTAATGAATACTTTTGATTGAAGAGATCAAAGGAAGTCGGAATTTCCTTGACGCGTAAAATAGAATCAAATTTATGTTTTTGAAAGATTACAGTAAATTCCAGAGACGGGAGAGAAGAATGACGCTTGTATGGGAGTCTTCTTCTTCTTCTACTGGTATTGTTTTTCGTTTCCTTTCAGTTATTATTTTTTACTGTTTAAATATCCGAACTTTTGCCTGTTGTTTCCGTGAAATCTAAGGGGGCCTATTGTTTTCAGTTATTATTCAACTTAACCTACTTTGGCTTTTCTTTTTCTTTTTCTTTTGTCTGTTTTGATTTTTCACACTTGATTTAATAATTACTTCACCCTTTGACTTAAGTCAAACGTAGTCTTCACTCAAATTATTTTTCTGACATTTTTTAACCTGACTTGAGAGGTTACGAGGCATTTGATGATCTAGCATAAGCAACCATATCATACCAAGAAGCAAGATACCAAAATCACACAGCTTCTTTTTGGTCTGAATAACCTTCTTTTCTTTTTTTCTTCTTCTCCATTCTCTTGTCGGACAATTTTTCATATCAATGAGGGTTTTTTTGTTTGCGCCCCTAAACTATAAATCAAACTCAATTCGGACCTTAAAATACGATAAAATTATAATACGATTTAAAATTTAAATTTTTCGGTTTAAGAGTAACTTCAATAGGCATAGGTATTTCTGCTTCTTTGCCAAGCCAGGTGGATAGGTAAATTAGTTTCATAGTAGTGGGAAATTTTCAAATCGGTTGAACCTGAACCGATCGAGCCAACTTGGGTCGCTCGTCCCAGGTTGGCTCAATAGCGGCTACATTTGAATATCTCCCCAACAACTATATTTTCTTTTACTTATACAATTCTCATTTCATTCACCAATTTTAAACACACTCAACTTCTATCATTCTCTATTTTTACACAATTTTTTTTCCAATTTCTTCAGCATATTTAGTTATTTTCTTTCTTTTCATTCATTATATGTATCCCAATTTGGAGAATAAAGAAATGCACATGTTAGGGGAAATATGGTTACAACAAGCTCAAGAAATTATACATCAACTGGATCAAATGGAAGAAGATTCATACGATGAGAGAAGGATGACCAACACTATGATCTAATTATACTCAGGGCAAATACCACGAACTCAAGTACCAAGAGCCATATTGAGAAGAAGATGGACGTGGAGATATTGAAAGGAAGGACATCAATAAATGATATGTGATTATTTTATTATAGAAGTGTGTACTCTGATGAAGATTTTCAACGTCGCTTCTGCATGCCACAACACTTGGTCATACGGGTTATTGGAGAGTTTTGTCGGGTAAACCCTAATTTTAAATATCAATTTGTTGCACTAAACATACAAGGACATAGTCCTGAAAAAAAGATCATTGCATCCCTAAGGATTCTAGGTTACGGTGTGCCTGCGGATGCATGTGATGAGTAATGTCGTATGGCAAAAACAACAACCTAAAAAAATCTTGTAGTGTTTTGTGAAACTGTAGTCAACCATTTTTGTCGACGTTTTTTACGACAACCAACGCAAGATAATGTCGACCGATTACAAGTTGAGAACAATAAGAGAGGTTTTCCATGAAAGCTAGGTAGCCTTGATTGCATGCATTAGGTGTGGCATGGATGTCTTTATGCTTCGCAAGGTCAGTATAAGAGCCATTATACAAAACCAATTGTTGTTTTAGAAGCGGTGACTTCTTATGCTTGCTAGATATGGTATGTTTTTTTGGACTTCTGGGTTCAAGTAACGAAATTAATATTTTATTTACATAAATCGCCTTTATTTGAAGAACTAAAGTATGGAAATGCTCCAGCTGTAAATTTCACTGTCAACAACAATGACTATAACATGGGGCATATTTTATGACGAATGGAATTTATCCACAGTAGTCCACTTTGCTTCAAGATTACACTCATGTACCACAAGGAGAGAACCAGCGTGCAGAACAACATTTTAACAAGAAGAAGATAGCAGTTAGGAAGGATGTCGAATGAGCATTTACAATTGTCTCAGTGTCTCGGTCCTAACCGAGACACGACCGAGATCCGAGATCAACTACCTTGATTACAACTAATTTAAGGATATGTGCAAATAACCATATCAACATATCCTCTTAAAACAAAACTCTCTCCTCTTTCTAAAATAATCATTTTTTTTTAAAAAAAAGAATTTTTTTTTATGAACTTCTTTCTTCTTCTCTATCTTCAACCGAGATTTACTCGGATTTACCATATAGATCTAGGTAATATTTATATAAGAGTTTCCTATTAGTATGTAATCATTATATCTATAATAAATTATAATCTCTATTCAGGTGATTATCAGAATATAATTTTATATATTTTATTTACATATCTGATGATCTATTTTAGAAAATTAGATTATTTATTATACATCTCCATAATAATTTCATATAACCTTTAAGGCGTTTCTATCGATTGTCACAATTGTTTCAAATATATATTCGAGGGCGATCTACATCGGCTCGACGTAGATCTACATGTTTATGAAGATCCATGGCTATGAGATATGGTCGTGATTTCGATGTATAGTGCAAATCACTCTTCTATTGGAGCATTTAGTCTTGAGAATTTTATTGATATAGCCCTATTTTATTACTCCCATTATAAATATATCCCGTTTTTTCAAACATATCAAATATAACCCTGTTTTTTATTTTTCCATCCCGTTTTTTTTTAAACACAAGTAATTGACTGTTAACTGCCACATGTCACAATTTCTCTCTAACAAAATACTTATTTAGCCTTATAAACTTTACCTAACTCCAAACTAATCCTAATAGTTACATACACATGCACACATGGTAATAATCTAGACAATCATTATTGGATGGTCCTTCGATTGCTTCTTCTTTATAAACCCTAACAACCACTTTTCATCTCATAAAGATGGGATATTTCCACCGGGTAACGGTTGTAACCTAGAGATGTGGCTACGAGTTTATAAGATGTTAATGCCCCAGAGGCAGTAATTGGCACATCAGCAAGATTCACTGGCTCTAAATTAAATCGATAAGAAAAGCCTACAGCTATACGATGTATGATAGCACAAAAAGGCTTACCTGAACTTCATAATCAGTATGAAGCTTTGCATCAGCACTAGTCTGTGCTACTTTCGAGCAGTCTGCCTGGATTGTGTAGAAGTACTAGTACTCCTAGAACTAGTTGGTCTATTAGATTTAGATGTAGACATTCCTAATCAGTTCTTCCTGGTCCATGGCCATGAAGAGAAGAATTCTATCTAAGGTTCTTATACACACCTACTGAAACTATAATATCAATTTAACTAAGAGACTAAGACCAATCAAAACTTGAATATTTGTGGTGTTGTTATAGACGTGTTAAAATCGAAGAGTCTGTGCTAGGACAACTAGACATGTAGCCTGAGATGATGAAACATGCACCCCAAATCTTTTAGATAAGGGTAAAAAAGGAAAAATACTTTATAAAATTACATGTGTAACATTCGCCACATCATCAAATGAATGGGTTAACGGCATTGTTGCAGGGCCAACTAATGGAGAGGCTATTTACACAATTTTTTAAAAAACAGGGTATATTTGCTAATCGGACTTAAAACTGGAGTTATATAAGCATAATCCCTTTTAATCTCAATGAAGAAGATAAAAATTTTCAATGAAGAAAATTAGTAGAATCTGAATTTTCACACCATCCCCAATTCGATTTCCAATTAAATACACGTATTTAATATTTATGTACTTTTATATTTATTTATGTATTTCCATTTGTATGTACTTGATCAATGTAAACAATCTAATTTAATATATAAAATTATGAGAATTTTTTCTGTTCTTTAAAAAAAAAACAACTAATCTAAGAATAAAACGGTGTGACTAGTATGTGGTCGGGTCGCATTTGCCCATCTTAGATTGAGTTTGGTATTGCTTTTTTTTTTCTAAAACACCTTAGCGTTTGGTAAAGTTTTTGTAAAGCGCTTTTCATGCAAAACACTTTCAAAATTCTCCAGTTGGAGCTTTTAAATGCTCTAAAAACAAAAGTTGTGGTCTTATCTTATTTTTCGTATTTGATTTTTTTTCTATCCCATTTTATTTATAAATAAAAATATTACCCTTTGATTTATATACCACCATTTTTTTTAAAAATTATTATTTTTCATTTTCAAACTATTTATTATATATCGTTCTAATGTTTTTTTTAATTTATCAATAATAAAAATAAGAGCATATATTTAGTTTGATTTTTTGTTTGCGAATTATATCTATAATAATTTTTTTTAATAAATATAATACTTTTTAACAGTGTTAATAATAATAATTAGTGGAAATTTTAATATTATATAAATATTTGATTATTAAAACTATAATTATTTTTAAACCCAATAAACTAAAATAAAACTATTTTGAGAGATAAGTTTGTTTTTATCATTTGGTACAACAATAGTAGTTGAAGGTGATATTTTACCAAACACAATTTGATCACTTTATTAATCAACTTTAGTTATAGTTTATATTTTACCAAACGTTCAACTGTTTTTTTTACACAACACGGCACAACAACGCAAAGCAAAGCAGAAAATCGTTTTTATAAAACTCACAACATTATCAAACTAAGCCTTTCAACAACAATTATTTTTTTCTCAAAGAGTGGACCCTACTTCTCAGGATTTAAACCCTCCGTCTAAGATGTGGTCGGGCCACATACATTTTGTATGAGGCTCATCTTTATTTTTTGACACGTATTTAACTTAAAAACCTGCCTCCTCCAAAACCTTTAAATGCTTTATGAGAAAAAGTAGGAAGTTACCAAAAAATAAAGATAAACAGTTAGGTGATAAAACTGTTTTGGATTTTTTTTTTACTTTATAAGACATGTCAGCATATAAAGATGGGCCACCATATTGTAGCCGCAACGGGATTTAAAAGAGAATTCTTTTAGAAAAAAACTAATTTTATGTTTTACATGTGAGAAAAAGTAGGAGGGATTTAATAGGGCCACATCGTAGCCATGGTGGGGTGGGGGTAGGGGTGATCATTTGTCCCATAATCCGTGGATTCGACCCTGCCCAACCGTATATTTACGGTGGGTACCCGGACCGTTCGCTAATGGGATGGATGCGGATGAAATTTTTGAAATCCAACAGATTACGGATTAGGTCTGGGTCAAATCCTGAAAATCCGTTGGATATCCAAACCTGTTAGATAAAGCGTATGTATGTAATTTTTATAAAATATGGGAATAGTTTGGGTCTTCTTGTTTATATGGGAATTCTCCAAAAACTTGTTTTTTTGAGGTGTTGTCTATGACACTTTTATATATATATATATGTGTGTTTTTGTGTGTGTGATGTGTAGGTTTTATAAGAAGTCATGTTTATTTTAATTATAGAACAAATCCATTGGATCCGTCTATCCATACATTCATAGGATGTAAATCCGTTAGATGCTGGATTGAATGCGGATGTCAAATTAAAATCCGTAATAAATTGGATTGAATGCGGATGCGGATGACGCGAAAACCGGTCCATACTGCCCATGATCACCCCTAAATGGGGAGTAAAAAGATGGTTTTGGACTTCGTAGAAAGATGTGAAGGCCCAAACCAACAACTGTATGTATCGTACAAACACGGCGTATGACGCAACGTAGCAGGTAGCGTTTGTTCTAAGTTGAGACTCTTGAGAGGCATTTCGACTTTCCCTGCAAAACTACATTGCAATCTTCAATTTCCAACAACGAAAGAAAACCTAATAATTCGCATTTTCGCTGTTGTTATTTGTGCTTTCTTCGATTCCCTAAACTAAACAGATAGAGCAAAGCTAAAACCCTTGATTTCAATTTTGATATATTTTTATCTCAATTTGGTTTCCTTTTCTACAAATCTGAGTATCAGTAGTCAAATTTGCGAGTTAGAATGGGAGATCCAAAGAAATGGACTGTAACCTATACAAAACACATCAAACAAAAGAGGAAAGTTTATCAAGACGGATCTCTAGGAGTTCACGGCAACAAGGTTAGACTGAACAATTTAGGTTTTATTTTATAGGATGTATCAATTATTTCCAATGTATGAATATATTCTTTTTGTTTTGATTCAGGTTTTGCTTTATGATGACATTGGTAGTGCTATAAGTAGCAGGTTTCTGAAAAAGGAGGAAGTAATAAGTTGTGGTCAAACATTATTATTTGATGGTTATCTTGTTGATATTGGGGATTCTGAAAGGAATCACGAAACTGACAAAGATTTCAGTATTCAAGCAAAAGGTACAAAATCAATGGAAAGTATTAGTACATTAAGGGGCATTTCCTTCTTATATTAGTAGCATGTAAAGCTGTTTAGAGTTTGAGTATATAGGTTGCATTTGGTAGTTATAGCATTTTTTTTTTCTTTTTTTTTTTTGAAGCAGCATTTTTTTTTGTTATTTTAATGTTGATCATTTTTTTTGTGTTTTATGATTGTAGGGATAAAAAAAGTGGATGTAGGAAATACTGGAGCATCACTTGATTATCTTAATGTGTTAAAGAACATGAAAAAAGGTTAGAGTGATTAATTCATGCCTGCTGTTTCTTTTACACAATCACTAAAAGGTTTGATTGTCAACTACTTGCATAGGCTTCAAATTCTGTATCGTTGACTTTATACAAGTTATGGTTCCGTTTCAGAGGATAAGAGGAGTGGATCATACAAATTCCGAACACCACTAATCAGCTTAGGAGCAGCGAAGCTTAATGACGGAGGTTTGAGCTTGCTATTATCATTCATCATTTTGGTATCTGCTGCAACTAACTTATCAACTTCTCAGGGAGCAATCAGGATAAGCCACAAAACTTTGAAGCAACAAGAAATTATTCAAATCCTGCACAGTCCGCTGTTAGAGGTATGTCATTGACCATTGTTTGAACGGCTAACCCATCTGGTAATTCTTTGATTTATACTATATAATCATCCTTCTTTTTATAGTAAAATAGAGGCCTCATGATCAGTTTTAGTCTTGTAATCGACAAACATTCCCAAACAGGGTACTGTTGCATTACTTTTTCATTTTTTATGTGTTTATTGTTTTCATTCTAATAGTTTCTAGTCCGATTCTGATCTTTACTGCTAAAATGTGGAACCAGTTATTAAATGAAATCAGACCTAGGCGAGCATCATTTTCTTTTTAAAATTATTTTGTAATCTTTAGTTAGAAGCATCTTTTTATATATTTTTCCTTACATCTCTCTCTCTCTCTCTCACATACAGAATGGCATGCCTTGTACACTACACAACTAACTCAAAAGGCCAAGAAGTATCACGATGGCACCATACAACTCGAAACCTCTGGCTCTCAGGTTGGTCTCAATTTCTTCTCTGATCCATATTTACTTTTAAGCAGATGCAGTCTGCTCTATCCTTTAATTTGTCACTAGATATTTTTTCACTAGAACACTGGAACACTACACAAGTATGAAATAACTCTTGTTCCAATTTTGCAAGGAATGAGAACTAGTTAGATTTAATCTGCAGAGTACATCCAATGTGCTGGCTTGCATTGTAGTGGTGGCATAATTATTATAGTTTGATGTAGCATGAGAAGTCCTTTAGATTGTCAATCAGTATCGTGTTAAAGGCAATAACTTTTAATGACACTAGTCGTACTTTGGCTAAGCTGTGTATGGTCGTAAAACTGTGTAAGGCTTACTGTGGTCCTGTTGTTGCAGTTTAAGTACCCACCTTCGGAAAAGGAAAAACAATTTGTAACATCAAACGTTCTGTCATGGTCTCCATTTCTACCTTTAAAAATGGATTTGTTATGTCCACTTGAAAGATGGCTGTATTATCTGTTACCTTTAGATTTGTCAAATTCAAAATATGGTAATCTACAATGGGTAGATGCAGGGTTTACAGCTAACGTATGTACCAGTTTCAGATATCATGGATTTGCTAACCTATTTCTCCTTTGCCATGATGATTTTATCAACAATCAGTAATCCTTTCATTTCTTTTTTACTGAATCTAGTTTTATACCTCTGGATAAAGTTTTTCTTTTGCTCGTCTCCTTTATATTCCTGGATGATGTTCAGGTTCTGCTGTACGACTCTAGAAAGATGCTCTTGGACAGCAAGTTCTTGAAAAAGGATGAAGTGGTCAGATCTGGTGAAACTATGGTTTTTGATGGTCATCTTGTTGAAGTTGGAGATCCTGAAGGTAATGATTACCATAGCTGTAGATGGCTATGGAAGAGACAGCAAAAGGTTTGAAAATTTAGAAATTTGTTAATGTGCTCTATTATGGAATTTCTATTCCTAAGCTAAAAGTGGTTAAGCATTTGACTATGACTATAAGCCTTAAATTTTGAAAAAAAAGAAAGAAAAAAGATGGAAAAAAGTATAAATTTTGAACCAAAGGCTGTGTAGCCACTTACAGTAACAAGCCACTGCTGATTTGGTGATTGATAGTCATGGTCCATGTAAGACCTACAAATGCCTATGGGCAAGACACTTGAAACTGACATCATAATAAGAGAGGATTAGAATGGTAGCAGTAGGGTTCTTTCTTCTCTGGCCTTAATCTGAATATCTCCTGTACGCTTTTAACTTGGCAGGTAGTTCTCTTGATAGGACTGCTGGAGCACTTAAGCGTGCAGACGGTGCACCAGGGGCAGGGCTGGTGAAAGCATCTGGAGGTACACAAACTGCTTAATTACAAGTTTTGGGTTCTCTTTGATTAGCCGCATCCTTAGGAATGGACCTCACCAAAACTGAATTCTGTCTTCCTGAAGTGCACAGTTGAATCCTGCAGTATGTCATTCTTTTCAGTCTGGTATGTCTATGAATCTGATTAGGACGTAGTGTTGTGAATAATGTTAAAGAACTGCAGTTATAACTGTAACGTTAACGCCAACTCGTTGTTACCTTTATGGTAATATATAACCATTATGCCCTATCTCTGAATAATGGTTATCAGGATCATTATTTCGAGAAAGTACAATAGATAACGGCCTTTACAACTTTATGTAACATAATCGGGTGTGTTTCATGTTTTGTTTTCCTTGAGAAAATGGTTATAACGGTCCTAAATAACGGTTTTAACGGCTGTTATGACGGTCCATATCAGTAGCTTTAACTTTTCTTTTACCATGGAAGCCGCTATAACATTAACAGCCGGCTAACTTCAAACATTGGTTGTCACTTCATTGAAACCCTTGTTCATTTACCTGCTCTTCATTTTGGGCACCCATACTGATACCTGTACAGCATTCTCAAAAGGTTTGATTCTCTGCCTCTGGTACCCTGTGATTGTAACCTAGCTCAATTTCGGACTTGGATCCCTGATCCTTGAGCACAGTTTGAGAAGGTTCAAAAATACGCCCTGCATTTCTTAATTTCTCAGCACTTAATACTTGTATTCCAACAGCAAGGACAGGGTCGGAGCATGATCTGAAGCCTAAATGTGAAACGTCTTGTGGTACTGCCTTAATATCTTCCAACTGCTAATTTTGTTTCTATTACCACTCTCTCCAGTTAGGCATTTGAAAGCTTATTTATTGTACACGAATTTTGTTTTCTATGCAGTGAATAAAGATAGTGAACTGGTAAACCGTGAAGCACAGGAAGAGAAGATTACAGGTTTGTACTCTTTTTGGATCTCCTGTGTCCAGTCTTTGATCATAAACATTTATCTCAATTGGTTTGTGCTTATCTCTCGCCGCTCAGATGTTTCACAGAAAGGGAAAAAGGCCTAAAAGAGAACTTTCAAATGGTAGTTCGC
This sequence comes from Papaver californicum, assembly GCA_023531435.1. Taxonomy (NCBI): domain Eukaryota; kingdom Viridiplantae; phylum Streptophyta; class Magnoliopsida; order Ranunculales; family Papaveraceae; genus Papaver; species Papaver californicum. Next base: position 6,661,985 of record JAJJMC010008370.1, on the reverse strand, counting down.
TTGTTTGAAAACTTGCATGTACACCCCATATATGTTATGTCATCTATAGAATCTGTAAGTTCAGCCTCTGAAATTGGGATCTGCCGTAGCTAAACTTAGACTTTTCACCCTCTAATGCGTGGACTAGCCATAAGTCATCCTGATACTTTCGACTGACTGCAGCTTAGTATGAGTAAATGCTATTATATTGATCACTCATCATTCTTATGCAGAATGGCATGCTATGTACACTACACAAGTTACTCAGAAGGCCAAAAAGTGTCATGATGGGTTCTTACAACTCTCAATTTGCGTTTCCCAGAGGAAGCAGGTTGGTTCACACTACATCTATATTTCCTGCTTTTTTGGATATTCTTATTTTGTGTGGTGGATTATGATATGCCCCCCTCTTGGTATCATGGTGATCTACCGGTAGATGTTGGATCATCATCATTTATCAGTGTCTTGTCGTCATGTATTATTGTTTTTGAGTTTTATGTGGATACCAGATGACTCGTTATCTTAATTACTCTTGATAGAAAGACAGATAGTATGTTGTCATAAGTTGTTAAATAGAGTTATTCCATAAGATGAATTGCCTACCAAGCTATCTAACTAAAGAGTGAGGAGGTGGAATCACCAATTTAGTTCTCTAGAAGTGCGCGATGTGCGTTGCCTGCTTGATATTCTCCTAGTGTCATTTTGTGTTGCAAACATGATACTTTGTCTGAAAGAAATGATTGAGCACCCCATTCTATTTTACTAATCTTTCTTAAGTTAACCAGGTAATTTTGCTAGACGAAGAAGGAATAATCCTGAGCAAGAAGTATATAAATTCATCCGAAGTTGTAAAAACTGGATTGACTCTTACAGTAGCAAATTTTTTGGTTGAGATTGGAGATCCGAAAATTCCTAAAGGAGGTAGCCCTGTTCTCCACAAACCCTACATCAGTCTTTTATATCCCTACTGTTGGCTAATCCTTGATTTAGCATTCTCTATGCAAACTATTTTGGTGGTTTAAATGTCTATAGATTTCTTTCTCTTAAAAAATATGTTTCCTGGATGTGTAGGAGAACAAATCAGTGTGGATTCTTCTCTAAAGCGTGCAACTTTAGGAGCACATTCTAGCAGATTCAGTGTTGACAAAATCAAGCTCGATGATACTAGAAAAAAATCAGCACATCATGGTTTGACCAACGCATATGCTGTGATTTCATTTCAACATAATCTGTGACACCTTATATCCACAAGTTTCTTTCACTTAATTTTGCCGACTTGCTTATATGTGTAGCGCTCGTCGAGGAAAACTCTTCTTTTGTGAAACATGCATATTCCAGCAGATCTAGCATTGGCATTCCTACCAACGGTATAAACTTATCAAGACATTTTGGTTTATCTCGTATACTACAGTTTTTTGAATCACTTGCTATTTTATCTGTGAAGCATTATTTCCTTGGCTCACTCTTATGATTATGATTCTTGCTCTCTTACTCGTATGTATAGGAGGAGCGAGCGGTGATCCTTCTGGGAAGCATGTAGGTCAATATTCTAACAAACTTGATGTTGAAACAATCAAGCTCAGCCCCAGTAGTGCTAGAAATAATTCAATGCGCGATGGTTCGTTCAGTGCTGCTATTTTCATATGCAGTTATTTCTCTCAAGTATTATCTTTTAAAGCTTACTTTATGTTATTAAGATATCTTGCTTGCATGTGTAGGAGGACCTAAGGATGACACTTCTTCTGGAGAGCATGTACTGGCGCACTCTAGCAGCTTTTCCGTTGACAAGATGACGTTCAGCAACATTGCAACAATAAATAAACCTATGCGTGATGGTTCGTTCGGTGCCTATCTTTTCTATTTTCACTTAATATTACATCTCTGAAGCATTATTTCTTTGAGATGTTTGAATTTGCTTGTATGCATTGGATCATTTTGGTATTCCATCGAAGACCTTATATGATCCATAAGTTATTTGCATTTTATATTTGAAGAGATCAGCAGATGCAAAGGGAAATGACACACTTATTGTGTTATCTTTCCCATGGCCTTCTGAGCACTTACTCGGAGAAATCGTTACATTTCACTCCATTTCTATTCAAATTCCTTAGTTATGCAGTTAACTAGGTTAGCTGTATTTTTCATTATGGGTGCATGTTTGTTAGATTGTTTTGTAAAAATGGTTTGGCTTTTTGGTTTTACAGTTCTATGCTCTTGCACACCAAGTTTTATGTTGAAGACGAGAACATTAATTCACCTAGTTCACCAGCTTTCGTTTAGAAACTACTAAGATATCTTTCAAAAATAATATTATGATGGATGTCTCGTCGACTAAAATATCCCATTGGAAACTAATGCAAAACTAGATAATTATCTGATTTAGACATTTGTGATCCTTTATGTTGGAAATCTCTAGTGCATAAAAGCGAATTCTATTTCCTCAATCTTCAGTAGTATGTATCTTGGATAAATTTTAAGTTCATTTCTAAACAATACTTTATATCTTATTTTATGTCAAATACAGCGTATTATGATGATAATAATTTAGCTTCCTCCTTGTGCAGTGGGCCAGATATTATTCACTCTTAAGAAGCCTATGTCATCAGACAATCTTGCTCCTACCACAAAGCCTTCAGTAGAGCAAATGTTTTCTTCAAAATCTTCAGACTCACTTCATTTTGGTTCCGGGGAAAAGTTACTTGGGCTTAACACGCAAGAACTAAAATGTTCTAGTGACATTGACACCCTCAAAGACAACCATGGAAATATAAGTAGATATATGAAGAACTTAATGGGTTGCTATAGAAGCGGGATATCCCAATCCAAGGTTCCTCAGCATCTCCCTACTTTGATCGTTGATGCAGTTAATTGCGATCATATCAATTCCATAGAATCTAATGCTGCTAAATGCTGGAATTTGATCCGTGTAACCTTGTTAACAGAACAGTAAATTCACAGGGCTTGGCTGCAGAACCCCAAGACTCAAAAGGGGTTGATTTGGGCTTTCCTGAAAAAAGTATGGTGAGCCCATATTCCCCACTTGCAGGACATCAAGTGTCAGATGTTGTGGTGGATTCAACTGAAGAAGGACAAGCACATAATACATCTATGGGTTATGATGGATTAAGTGGAGATGGAAAACTTAGGGAATCTCATATCTTTAGAAGTTTGGAAGGCAAGGTTCTAGTTGCTGCTATTTTCTTAAAGATTTTTTTTATGTTATAATGCACTCTTCACTTTTCTTTTGTGTTCTGCGAATTGCAGTTTAAACCTGTCAGAGGAGATTTGGAGTGTTATTCTTTTTTCTGTTTTAAGTTTCTTACTGGAATCTGATCAATGTTGAACTACAGGATCTCGTGACAAAGAAAACAAAAGGGCCGAAGATGTGAAGAATTCAAACCAGGTTTGAGATGGTTGCTTTGTTCTATCCTTTCAATACTATTCTTGATATGTTTCCACTTTAGGTATCCCAACCGCATGTTAAGTCTCTAAGAGCAATTAATGGTACATAACTGTGGTCTAGAGTTTCTGATTGTTTTGTTATATGCTCTCTCAGTTTGAGCCTTTTTTTATTGGTATTGCTAATGATTTAAAATAAAAATCTGGCCACAGGATGCAGTGTTATGTGCAGTTGTACATATCAGCTGCCATATCCATTGGTCCAGGTATACGGTCCATATACACTGCTTAGTTTGTGCATTGTCTCAATAGGTGAATTGATCTCTTCATTGCCTTTGAGAATCTGAATCAAATAGTTCCACATTAAGAGTTCTGCTATCAAGTTTAGCAAAAGAAGATTTGATACTCATATATGCACATCTCTGTGAAATTTTATGATCAACTGCTTCTATATTGTGGTGTGTTGTTTGGTGTAGGATTCTGCAGACAAATTGGGAACTGACACCATTTTGGATGGAGGTTTGGCTTTGGGTTTGTCAGCTACAGTTAGTGCAGCTGTGAACAGCCGCCCTAATGATGCTTACAACGAGGCCCCTGAGGTTCTTATAAACATCACAGAAGAAAGATTGGGCATTGATGAATTCCCAAGTTTTGATTTGGGGTTTTAAGCAGATCATACTGTTATGAGTACAAACAATTCATACATAAAGGTGGTGTTCTTGAAGGAAGTAATAGATCTGATATCACACTAGTGAAGTGTGGCCTTGAGTTTAGGGTGGTCAATAGTGAATCAAAAAAATTAGATGTGCTATGTAGTACTTAAGTTCTGTGTATATGTATGTACAGAGTAATCATCTGAAACATTTCGCTGTAACTTCCCTGATTTTTGTTTGTCCTCCTTTGTGTTTTTGTTTAAGCGATTAGCAATGTAACTTTTCTAGATGCTATACTTGTTTCAAGGATCAGCTTTTGGTCGGGGATATCCAAAACCAGCCTTTGTATTGCATTTTATACGGACAGTGAAAATCAAAAGAGGATGGATTCTCTAGAGTCAAGACTGCTACTCGGACAAGTCACTCACTCACTCTGCGGTACTATTCATTGGTCGGACAGTGAGCTAGTTCAACCAATCTTGCTTGCACAAGGGAAAGAGCCACTGGTTTATCTCTCAACCGAACTAAATTAGCCAAGCCAAAGATGTGCGTTCATAAGAAGAGAGGAGACCAAACCGAATTTTGTATTTTGTAAGTCCTCTATCAGAGTCTGGCCTTGAATACAATTAATAAATTCAACCACAAAAGTTTCTGGCACTCGGAAAGTAATAATGAAAATCGCTAACCCAATTTGTTTAGCCACTTATGGGAACTTGCAGTTTCTTGAGGCTTCAAAATAAAAGAAACTGCATCGGCAATCAATATATGTCAGAAACTTGAGGTGGGTGAATCCTTATATGATAGAAGAACCAAATTTTACATACCTCGTGATGAAAATTGTGATTTATCCAACCAAAGATTGTTTTTTTAGCTTTGCAGACCTGTTTACGGTTGGGTTTTTCCCTTCGTAGCCAACCGTAAGACTAATTTACGGTTAGGTGATGATAAACTTTTAACCGTAATTGTTCTTACAGTTGGGTTTTGATCAGTTACGGTGGGGTTTGATATACCAAAACCCAACCGTAAAAAGCTCCTTTAATTTTTTTAATAATTACGATTGGGATTTTAAAAACTCCCAAAAGTAACACCTTTAGAACTTGACCTAACCGTAAATTATACTGAAAACCTAATTTTTACTAAAAATTCAATCAATCAAACAAATCTTCAAACACAAAAAAAGAAGAAAAATAAAACGTAAACCGTACGCTCTTGTTGGGGAGTTTGAAATTATCCACCGATTTTTTCTTGGATTTCTTGATTGGGTTGTTGATGATGTTTAATTTGTTGGTTGAGTTGTTGTTGATGATGTTCAAGAAAAGAAGATGAATAGATTTTGGTTAGAATAGAGTTTTGATTTAGTTATTAGGTTTTAATTTTAAGAGAAGGATAACTTAGATATTTTGCTATTATTTAAAATACCTCTGACCAATTATTCGGGTATCTTCAATCCTAGAAAAACTCCTCCATTTAAAACCATAAACCTCTATGTAAGGCTTCTTTAATTTTTCGTGTTGTTGTCTTTCGGAGGAGTCACACACTCCCAACCAATGTAGTCAATCTCGGCCGTTACGGCCGAGATATCGGCGCTTTTCAAGGTATCGGCCGAAAAGCGTGACGATATCCGAGATTGCGGTCACCGCGATTCGAACGCGAATATCGGCCGAATTTCCGATATCTCGGCCGCGACGATACGCCCGTATTTAGGGGTAAAAGTGATATTTACCATTTTAATCTAACGGTCTTTAATCTTTTAAACGATCCAATGATCGATATATTAGAATGATAGAAATCTAACAGTCCTAATTTGATCTCTTGAAACAGAAACCTAATTTTAACCATCATCAAACAAAATGGGAACTTCTCTCTTTTTTCTTTCTGTTCTGTAAGAGACCATAACCTAATTTGAAGTTTTGAACCATCAGTTCTCTTCCTCAATTCCTCTTCTACCATTCTTGTTCTCTTCCTGCGCGACGTCACTTAAACTTCCTCAGTTCCTCTTCTTTCTGTTCTAACTTCTAACCGAATCTTCTCTCTTCAAGGTAAAAACCCTATCACTTAATCTTCCAGTGCCATGGTTATGAATCACTCACTCTCTCTCTCTGTAATCACTCACTCTCTCTCTGTAATTTCTCATTTACAGTAATAATCTTAAATTTTAGTATATATTTATTTCTTGACTTTATACAAGGATTTCTTCAGATAGTTAAAAGCTTAGTTTGTGCTCATAAACTATATATTTGAAATCCTCTTTGAAAATTTGAAAGTATTGGTTGGTTTATTATTCAGTATCATGCTAATCAAGAAATGGGTTGTTTAATTTTAGAAATGTAAAAATGCTTGCTGGATTATTCTCATTTTGTTCATGATTATTTCTTCAATTCAAAGATAGTGGGTTTTAAGTATGTATAAATGTGCATTCATTGTTGTGCTGTCTTCATGAAAGGGATATTGTTGCTATGTGTAGTGATGCAATCTAGACTTGTTTTGATAGTTTGTCTATGTGGTTTGGTCCTTCTCGAATTCTGGAATGGTTAAAATGTTTGTAGGGGCAGAATTTTAGGTCCATATATGAATGATTGATGGAGGGATAGTTGCCTATGTTTTATGTTCGCAGGCTAGTACAGTCGTCTAGCAGTTCTGTAGTGTTCTTAATCCATTATCAAGATGTGCAAGATAATTGTTCCACATCTGGCATTCCAAAGGACCCATGTTACCTTTCCCTCCTGTAGAGTTAGTTCCAGTTGTTAATCCATTGTCATACTAATTTAGGATAGACATCTGAAGGGTAAAGGTTGGCTTCAAAAATAAAATAGACAATAAGAGCAAAATGGCAAGAAATAAAAAGTTGCTCCAAAGTCTCAATATGCTGATTGGAGAATTTGCACATATTCTCAGTGTTTTTTGCAGCAGTAGGAAGCATATTTGTAGACAAATAATCTATAACCCATTTGAGATGACTCTGAGTCCCATGTCAGGTGGTTCCCACCCTCCTAAACATTTGTAGAGGGATTCAGTTCTAAAGTCTTCACTCTTTTCAGTATATTGTGTCCCTCCATCTTGTTGGGTGAATGATTATAAGAAGCATATGATACAATTATATGTATCCAATTTAAGATACAATGTACAAACAGTGATCTGAATCAATCATGACAGTCATTTTTTTATAACTCCTTGTGCACTGTCATGACAATTTGCTACAAGGAAGACAAAAAAATAATATTTTGCTAAACACTATCTACTGTCACTGTTGTTTGTATCTCTATCTACTGTCACTGTTGTTTGTATAAACTAATTCTATTACCATTACTAATCTATCTTCAACTGTGCTGTTCTTTAAAAGCGGTGTTTATTTTTGTTTTTAAACTTTGAACTTTGAACTTTGAACTTAAAGTATGGTTGTTATTTTTACCTATTTTTCTTTCTTAAATTTTCTATTTATGTATTATATTTGCAATAGCTTTAATATTTACAGGTATATAAAATTTAGATAAAAGATTTAATAGTTAGTCCGAGATTTGACCGATAATATCCCCGAGATATCGTTGTCAAGGTGTCAAGGTCCCGGCCGCGACGAGACCGAGATCCAAGATTGACTACATTGCTCCCAACACGCGCTTACAGTTTGCTTAGCTGTGCGAACTTCCTAACTCTCAAGTCTGAACTCTAACGACTTCAGAAAAACGGAATCATATTTAAGTGTGTTGCCAAACACGGCTCTAAGTAAAACCGGTTCAAAGGAATTGAATTGGATCGGATTAAAATTACACTAGAAGGGGTCGTGGTTTCTCTTTTCGCTGGAAAGGATCGTTCTCTCTCATACATAGCCAGGGTTTCGATCTTTCCATAACTTAGAATACCGATTCAAATGCGATCAGGTAATTTACTTATTTTATTCTTCAAATCAGTTGAATCTATCTGGGAAAGACATAGTTAGGGTTTCTTCGAATGTAGATGTCGTTCTTACTTTGCTTAGTTGCTAAGGATCCTTGATCTATTACTTTTTTTTAATATCCATAATTAGCTTAACTAATATTCTGATTGAATCTTTGCATATGTAGGCTGATATATCGATCTAAGTCTAACATTAGAATCTAGAAATGGTAAGAAGAATCTCATATCTTTGATTATTTTTACTCAAATGAGATTTGGATATTGTGAATTATAAGGGTTCTTTTCCTTTATTTGGTTTTGTAGTCTGCGCTCTTCAATTTTCATTCGTTTTTGTCAGTGGTGTTACTAGTAATCTGTACCTGTACATATGTTAAGATGCAATTTCCTACTATTCTCCAACAGAAAACTGGGTATGATCTCTCTCTCTCTCTCTCTCTCTCTCTCTCTCTCTCTCCCTCCCTCCCTCCCTCCCTCCCTCCCTCTCTCTCTCCCTATAGTGTAATTTCTAATTATTCAAAACCCTAGTACTGGTCCTCTTCGAATTGCTTGATTTATATGGTTGGATGAAAAGCGTCTTTTATTTCTTGTTTGTCGATGTAGTTAGTGATTAGGGAGATAGCTGTTAAATTGTGATGCTTGATTAGTCTTTCCTTATAGAAATCAAACTCGTTGAAAAGGAGCACATCTGGGCATTGATCTGTAATCACATATTCAAGGAGTTTAGGATTGGACTTGAGTGGACAGGGTTAATAGAGTTTGTTAAGTTTTTGGATGGAAATTATTCATGGGTGATAATTTATGGTAAAGATTCACAGTGAAAAAGTTTACATTAGATAAAAATAATATATTTAGAACTTCGATTTTGAATAGAGAGGAATGCCGGTCTAGTCTTATTTTTGAGGTTGCTAAGAAGATTATATATTTTCTTAACTTCGATATGTGCTTTCTATTTTTGTGTTCAAAATAGGAAAAGATAAACCTCTTAATTAATGATTAATGATCATGTTCCTGCTTCTATTTCTATTAGTTAAACTTAACCTAACTTCCATCTGTGTCTGGGATTGCTTGTTGCTTGCGTTATTAGGCTAAAATCATGAGCGTAAAAAGCAATGTATGATTTACTGAAGCAAATGAATCTTGTTTATGGTTTTTTAATGTATCAAGAGTGAGAATAGTTGGAGCATTATTTCTTAACTTTTTGTTAGATGCCTCACTTTGTAATCATAAATAGTAGGGCGTTTTCGAGCTTGGCTAAAAAATTAGGTGACGGTTTAAATTTATTTCCTTATGTACAGGAGTTTGATCTGTTAAGGAAGAACTTTGCATGCCATCGTTCTCTAGAGTTGCGACCTGTGAGGAAGAATATTACTTGTTTCTGTCAAGGATCTCATATTCCGGATTCTTCCATGTTTCATGCTGTGTTTTTTTGACTCTTCTTTTTTGAAATTTGCTTCAAAGGAGCACTGAGTTCTGTATAATATTAGTACTTTTCCATAAGTTAATCAGCAAGGATTAATGCTTTTAGTGATCTGATGTTCTTATCTACCGCATCGGCGAAGGCAGCTTCTCAGTCTTATTGTGTTTTACGAAGTTGCTAAAAGTTTGTATTGCCTTCATATCTAATGGTTTCATATTTCGTAGGTTTCGAGGTTTCTTCTGGAAGGCAGCCAGAATAGGTAGACCTTTTTTCTGTTAATTCTGTTTGGTTTAGTTTATGTTAATTTTCATCTTTCATCTTTTGATTTTTATTAAGTTGTTCTTGTTAGTTTTCTTTCGCATTTCCCATTTTTGTATGGCTGGAAATGGACTTGGCTGTGCTTGAATTCATGGCCATTTGTCACCATATTTTGCATTCATTGGGTTTTCCAGTATTATATGTCATGTGCAGTTTTCAACTTGTTGTGCTTGGGAGCAATGTAGTCCATACCGGCTGGTACGGCCGAAATATCGCCTGTTTTACCAGTATCGGGCCTCACCCGATACGAAATAGCCTATACTGGTGGAACGGTTTTTGTTCGAAAATATCGGCTGATATTGACCGGTACGAGTTGACCGAAATGACCGATATGAACCGGTACGACCAGTTTTCAATTAAAAAAAAAATCCAATTTTTTTTTTTTCCAAAAATAAAATAAAATAAAAATTTCTTATCATTGTTCTAGGGGTTTTCAATTGTTACTCATGTTTTTTATGGTATTTTAGAAAAATGAATACTAGTTTTATATCTTAATAGGTCTAATATGGAAAAAACGTTTGATATAATAATTATAGGTATAAAATATGTGGACCGATATTTCGCCGATATTTGAAACCGAAATTTTCCCGGTACAAAGGTGTACCAGTGTATCGCTCTCGACCTGTACGAACCGAAATCCAGTATGGACTACATTGCTTGGGAGCATTATGTGCTATGATATGGAAATCAGATATTTAGTATATTAATTAATATTAATACAAGCATGTCCAGCTTCAGCTTGGCATTAGTGAAGTTGAGGAATTTAACTAAGGAATGACCTGTCCGTTTTCGAGCCACCAAATTACTTCAGTAAAATTGAAAAGAGTTCTCGACTTCTTCTCTTCTTGGTTATAAAGTCTTGAACAGATTTAGATAGTTTAATGAAAAGGGTTACAAATTCCTGAAATAGTTACTTGGAACTTCCCAGCTCTGACTTTAGGAAACACAATGATCACTTCTAAAGTAAAATATTAGAGATGCTTCATCTGAAAGCTATTAGGGCAGTTATGTGTAGGCAGTGTGAAACTGCCACACATACAACCCAGGAGTTAGCTCAGTACATGGATTATGACAGGGGCTTTAACAAAATAATTAGGACAATAAGTTCTGTGATATTTATGAATGAAAAATAATCACTTTCCAGCATAATTTACTAGGGAAACATGACACCTGACCCTTTAAGCTAAAGCGCTCAATGTATTAGTTGATGATTTCAGAGCCTTGTTTCACTTTTTTGACTTTGATGCAACTCTCAGCCGACCTAGAGTTGTCTTTGTGCATAGAAGACTAGCTGTTGAGTGCATTTTGACAGACAAACGGTTTAATGTAAAATTTAATAGGTGTAAGTTGGGAAGCAAGTATTTTGTCTCACCTTTGACCGATTGTCTATCAAGATGCACTTATCAACTAGGTTTTTGGACAAAGGTAAAGAGGATGCAGTGCTCACTGGATCTTTTACCAATTAAAAGGCATCTTTAGCATATTATATTTTTGATTGCATCTATCCCTTGCATAATAATTTTCTAATACAAGTCACAAGTGTTTCCTTTTTCAAATCAAAATGGAGAAGTTTTTATGTCCGAGTGACTAATTTCACGGATCTTATTGTGGTTGGTGAAACAGGTGAACGTTTGAGTCCTTGGGTGGCGGTGGGGTGCTTTGTTATGGGTGTGTCAATTATAATCTTTTAGGCGTTGAGGATTCCGTATGTATTCTTGAAGAAGCGTCTTTCTATGCTTGGGTGACTGAGTTTCAGTGACTGGTGCAGTTAAACTGATGTTATCCAGTGTTTTGTAAATTAGGAGATATTGAGAAACACTGTTTATTTACAAATTCTCAAAGTTGAAAGTCTCACTACTAGGGCCAAAATGAGGAACCTTCCAGTGTTTGTTGCAGCTTCTTGAAGGTGAAAGATAATGAGATCTCCACCTCTGAATCTGGTACCCTTGTTATATGTTTTTTTTATACTAACCTAGGGCGGGGTAGGTCTGGGCTCATCATATAACATGTGTATGTGATGGTTTTATATATTTAGGAGTAATTCTGGTTTATACAGATTTGTGGAGAATACTTGTGTTGATCTGTTCCAGGCTTGCAGTCCAGAATTTTGAACTTTCATATTTGAATGGAATCAGTGGGACTTAAGAGCAACTGCAGTTGGCGAGGGGACCAAAGAGTAAAGATTAAATTTACTCTTTCCTCGCCCAATTTCAACCGCAACGGGCGACTGTATTTGGTTTTGAGACGAGTAAATGTACAGTACCAGAGGAGTTTTTCTCGTAAAATCATATATACTCGCACGCTCTCCTAAAAGGACGTTAACCCAAAACGTTTCGTTAAGAAAGCGTTTTAAAACACGGACGTTTGGTTAGAGAAGCGTTTGATGAGACGCTTGGGCAAAGAAGCGTATGATGTAACGCTTACCTAGGAGAACGCTGGTCTGCCAAACACAAGCTAGAGGAGCGTCTCAACCAGACGTCCACTTAGGAAAACGTTGTAAATCCAAACCCTACACGGACGCTCACATAGAATTAGCTGGACGCTTACCTAGAAGGAAACCCTACACAGAGCTCACCTAGAAGGAAACCCTAACCCACACGGACGCTCACCTAGAATTAGCTGGACGCTCACTACCCATACCAGACGCTCCTCTAGAAGGACGTCTATGCCATACCCGCTCTTTAGTGTGGACGTCTCAACGCTCTCGTGCGTTCTTCTACAATAGCGTTCAACAACATACGTCTACTTAGAGGAACGTCCGTGTCAGCTCATGTTCTTCTACAACAGCGTTTTACAACAGACGTCATTTTAGTTGGACGTGCAATCATATTTATTCCAGAAACAGTTGTGGAAAAAAAAGAAAAAAAATCAATTTTTTTTAGTATTTACTCTTTGGTATAATCGCGTTGTTGGAGTTGCCCTAAGAAGCCTAATTTAGTATAAATTGTTTCTGTCCAAGATCTGTTGTACATTGAAACTTGAATATCCTTAGATTCTCATGTTTCATTTGATTACGAGAAACAGAAACATCATTCAGGTTTACTTTTCTTTTTAGGAAATTTAGTATTTGCTGACAAATTTGATATCCTTTTTGAGTATTAATTGTAAACTCCTTAGTAGGATGTTTTGTAATTTTCCTAGACTAATTGCCCTTTAGTGAATCAGTGATGATGTCAATGAATGTGTGACTTGCCAGTCCGAGGACATTAGGGGGTGCAACGTTGACTCTGGTTCAACATGGTCGAACCCCAGCTGATTTGTTTTGCAGGCTACCCAAAGTCAGAACCCTTATAACAAAATTTCCCTTGATGTTTCCTCTTTGTTACGATTTTTTTTGTTGTTGTAGGAGTCCTTACATTTTGAGTCCTTATCTGGGCGTACTTCATAGTTAACGGTACCTGCAATGTCCATATTGTAACATACTAACATTTTACAATTGTGTAAAACTTGAAATGATCGTTTTTTCCCTTGATGCAAGTGCAGTGTGAATGCAAGTACATGTTACTGAAATTGTCTGGTACGCAATTCCTAGAAACAGTTTTCTATGAAACGCGTAGAAGAACCTCTACAGACTACAGAGTGTTCCCTCGGAATTAGTAAAGCAGAACATAGAGTATTATCTGTCAAGAAGATTCCCAGGTTTCAATTTAAGGTGATGAAATTATCGAGGCGTCTAGCTAGTTTATTTCTGAGGCGTCAAGCTAGTTTATTTCTGTAGCTCTGCAATTATGTAATTAGCAACCTCAGAACTCTACGTAAAAAATCATTGGTTTGGAAGAGCCTTCTGTTGAGAAATTTGAAGGTGGATCGAAAGTGGAGTTGATATTTAGTAATCTCTCCTATTTCCAATTGCTGAGAATTCTCTTGATATTTTTGTACTTTGGACAAACAAAATATAATTAAGAAACACTGGAAGTTTGCATTTGCAAGTGGACTTAAGGGACATATGTATAGACCTTTCGTAATAAGTTAGGAACAAAAAATGGTTACTTATTGCTCGTACAGTTTTCTCCCTGATCCGTATATCCTGCAACTTAACCTTGCGGAGATGGATTTAAATGTAGTAAAACCAAGACTATGGTCATATGTTTTTCTTAGCTAGCTAGATTATAACTAACGGTAAGTACTATGGAATATTTCTTAGCTGTGATATAATCAAAAGTCTTGGCTTAGCTAATCAGGAGAAGAAATTTGTTTCGGTTTTTAGCTAACTAATGTACTACGGTAATTAAGTAGACGTTATCGGATACTCAATTTCTGTAAGGCTTTTGACGGATACTAAGTTAACTTAATTTCTGTCTTTTCCCATTTCTGTTTCTAATATTTCACTTTTAACTCTTTTATTTCACTAAAAGCAGCCACCCTTGAAAGAGTGCATAATAGCTCACTGATCGAGCGCTCTTGCGCCGAAGATGAACGGGGCTAAGCGATCTGTCGAAGCTATGGGATGTAAAAATGCACCGGTAGGGGAGCGTTCCGCCTTAGAGGGAAGCACCCGCGCGAGAAGGTGTGGACGAAGCGGAAGCGAGAATGCCGGCTTGAGTAACGCAAACATTGGTGAGAATCCAATGCCCCGAAAACCTAAGGGTTCCTTCGCAAGGTTCGTCCACGGAGGGGATTAGTCCGAGTGGAGAGAAAAAAAAGGATTGAACTGAAAAATCTTTTCTGGAGATATCCATTTTCCTGGAGAGACATATAAGATATCCTGGCATAGTGGCATCTTAATACCGCCGGAACAGGAAAAAAAATGCTGCGGATTCCAAAAAATTAAAAAATTGGATTTATGTCCAACAGATTACACCTATAAAGAAAAAGTTTATTGTTTTGGTTCGACCCGTAGTCACATATGAAATAACGAACGAGATAAATTTAGCAACGCTTTTCCCCATACCTGTTCCAGGAAAGAGATAATATGCAACTTCGAGTTGTCAATTATATTCTTTAAGGACCGTTATGCTCATTATTAAACTTGTTGAAGAGATGAAATATAACCAAAGTATATCTTTTTGATCAGAGGTTGAATCAATCACCAGAAGAAGAATTAGGCCAAAAATTAGGATACATTCTGGGAAAATAAAATTTCCATTGAAGAGAAGCAAATGAAACACTTTCATAAAAATTCTCGTAGAATCGAGAATAAAAGTTTTCATTTTGTACATGTCAGATCATGAATTAGTAACTGCATCCAATCTCCAAAAGTCCAATTGTTTCGAACTTTATAGTTTTGGAATGAGATATTTACGAAATCTCCATGAATATGATCAAACCTTATTCCACGGTATTTACATGAGATTCCTCTTTCTTATTCTTAAGCAAGCCCCCGAGAGGTCTTAATTGATCCATTATGTATTCTTCATCTTTCGTTTCTTTTTTGATTGTTTCGAGAAAGATATCGATCCATTCCGATTCTTTCTTTTTCTATTGATTTTACGATCGAGATGTATGGATCCATGGATCTATGTGTCTCTATAGATCCTGTTCATGGATTAACGAAAATGTGCAAAAGCTCTATTTGCCTCTGCCATTCTATGAGTCTCTTCCTTTTGTGTATGGCACCGCCACTCCCTTTGGCAGCATCCACTAATTCAAAACTTAATTTAAAAGCCATATTTCGACCCCAGACGTTTTCGTCCTAATAACCAACGAATGACAAGTGCTTTTCCTTGTGTAGATCCTATTTCAATAGGAACTTGATGAGTCGATCCGCCTATACGTCTTGCTTTTACTGCTATATCAGGAGTTATTCCACGTATTGCTTAACGTAAAACGGATAATGGATTTGTTTTTCTCTTTTGTTGGGTCTTTTTCAGGGATCGATAGATAATTTGATAAGCCAATGTTTTTTTTTCCGTGTTTCAGAATACCGTTAACCAACATGTTAACTAATCGATTATGATAAATTGGATCAGATTTTGCAGTTTTTTCTTCTGCAGTACCTCGACGTGACATGAGTGTGAAAGAGGTTCAAGAATAAGTTTTCTTTTTATAAGGGCTAAAATGACTTATTTTTGGTAATTTTCTTTTTCCCTATTATATCTTCTATTTTTTCTCTTAATTATTCTTTATAAAACTAGTAGTAAACACCAAGGTCACCAAGTTTGGTGTACAAAAACTCCTCCCATATTATTTTTTACAAATAAAAACCATTTGAAATAAAAATAATACAAAAACCCTATTTCAAACAATAATATTTAAATTTAGTTTTCTTTACTTTTTAAAATGCCAGTCCTGCCCTTCTCTATACATTCTAAAGCCTTTGAAAGGAAAGTTTTGGCGGAAGAAAATATTGAGAGAGAGAAAAATAGATCCTCTTTCCGAGAAATATTGTTTAGAGAGAATCAAAATTTTCTATGAGAAATCATTTTCAGATCTTCGTTTTTTCTTTGTTTTTAGGGTTTCAATTCCAACATTCAAAGATTCACGCCAATTAAATCAATATTTTCAACTCATAAAGTAATTTTTAGGTTCAAATTGATTGAATAAGAGTAGAGCAGATCTGGTATTCGTTTCAGTTTAACTGAAGAAGAGAAAAGAATTTACAGTTACAATTTGTTCTTCGAATCATTCATCGGAGACTGAAATTCAACTTTTCAGTTTGTTCTTTGAATCATTCATCAGTGAGATTAAATATTGGTTTGAAGAATCCAACTGAAGTTACAGTTTATCCTTCCAATTCGATCATCCTCTCATTCGGCTCAAGCTATTGTATTAGTCGAATCATTCATCGGAGACTGAAATTCAACTTTTTAGGTAATCGATTTTGTTCTTGTTTTTGTTTGAATTTTCGAGTTTATGTTGATTATGAAACTCAGATCCATTTGTTTTTACGATTTTTTTGGTTATGTTGTTGATGTTCTTATTCAAATCTATTGGAATGAAATTTTTTTATGTTGTTGATGTTCTTATTCAAATTTTGTTGTTGTTGTTATTGATATTCACATCTAGTGAAACTTTTTTTGGTTTCATACTTTGTCCTGTAGATTATTGAATCTGTTCTCGCGGTTATATCTCACAAAGATGATACATTATCGTTTCGTATTGGTCTACAAGCATATGTTTTTGATTTGAAGGGTAGTATATGTTCAAGTTGGTGTCAATTCTCTCTTTTTTCTATAGAAATTTTCCATATAGTTGGTGATCAACAAAAGGTTATCATTTGTGATTTTGATCTCCAATCAGTTGCTCTATTTACTTTGTTTAATAAGCTTCTATATCTTGAGTTACATGTAAGGCATAAAGATGAGTGTTCTAGTTCTAGTTTAAGAATTATACCTTTTGAGCAGCCACAAAAATCAGAAATCATACCTTTTGAGCTACCACGAAGTTCAGGAATCATACCTTTTGAGCAGCCACGAAGTTCAGGAATCATATCTATCGAGCATGCATGACTTACAAATTTAGTTGATTATGATGTCCGTAATAAAGTGAAAGAACCGTTGAAGTCTGCACTTTGGTTAGATATTTTTCAGGGTGTCAATCAGGTGTTTCCGGGAGGTGTTCAACAAGTTCGTTCTGATTTGTTAATATCAAGAAACATATGGGTATTCATTCAAGACGACAAATGAATGAGAAGTTGAGGATTGGTGCATGTTGTGCTAATAAGGAAGAAGAGAAATGTGAACGGCATATATATGTTGTTTCTATTGATGGCGTTGAAGGTAGTCATTTTATTATCAAGGAGTTAAATAAGAAGCATACTTGTTGCGGTGGAGTTGTAAACATACCACATGTGTTGAAGAAACTAATTAGTAGCTTGATTCTCGAAGAGATTAAACATAATCCAAAGAAGAAGACAAAGGATATTATGAATTAGTTTATAAGAGAGTATGACTTTGACATTAGTCGTTACTATGCATATGCAGGAAAGAGGCATACGTTGAATATTATATGGGGAGAGAACGAGAAATCATTTATGTACTTGAAATGGTATACCAACAAATTGACTGAAACCAATCCCGGATCTCGTGTTGTTTTGGAAGTTGAAAATGGGACTCAAAAATTTCAGAGATTGTTTATCTCTTTCAGAGCATGCATTCGTGGATTCAATTTGTGTCCTTTATTATTCCTTGATGCAGCCCATTTGAAAAGCAAATACCTTGGTCATATCATGACAGCAAAAGGTCTAACCGGGAATGACGGTAAGTTTCTTAAACATTCTATTGGTTTCATCATTTTTATATGCTGAGATATTTTTTCCTGTTCTGTTTCAGAAATATATCCTTTAGCTTATGTTATGGTTCATCGGAGAATGACACGAACTGGAAATGGTTTTTGGAGAATTTGAATAAAGTCATTTCTCCTCTGCGCAAAAAGTTTACTTTTGTGACTGATCGAGGTATTGGTTTGGTGAAAAAATTCCTGCTGTATTCCATGATGTTGTTCATGGTTGGTGTTATTGGAATATAAAGAACAATATCAATACATACTTGCCGAAGACCAATAAGGTTTATAACAATTATGTGTTGGGATTGTTTGAATAATGTGTGTATGCTAATACACATACAAAACTTTCATAGAAATGGGAGAAGTTGATGCAGGTCAAAAATCAGAAGTTGCAAGATTATCTAAGTAGAGCTCCGGTTGATAAATGTACAAGCGTTTATTTCCCGGGTTGTCGTTATGGTAGGTTGTGTTCGAATATCACTGAGAGTTTCAATAGTTGGATCCTTGAAGAGAGAGAGAAGCCTATAGCCATCATGGTTGATGAGATGATAGTGAAGCTTATGAATCAAATGTGTGTATGTCACGAGGAATGTGCAACCTTATTGAAGTGACGAGAAACTTTATGTCCAGAATTTAAAATTGAGATCTACAACAACAAGATGCATGGCCGTGAATACAATGTCACCAAGTCGTCGTAATATGTGTTTCAAGTTCATTCGACATTAACACAAACGGTCGATTTGCAAAGAAGAACATGTTCTTGCAACCGCTTGCACATCAACGGTTTCCCTTGTGCCCATGCTATCCGTTGTATCATGCTGAATGAAAAAGATCCATATAAGTATCTCGAATTCTACTTTACAGTAAAGTTCTACCGGGAATCCTATACAAAAGCAATTAATCCTGTCCCTACAGTTGAAAAGCCTGCGATTGTGTCTCCAAAATCTATTGTTCTTGGTCCTGATGCCCTACCACAATCAGGTTGTCCAAGGAAGAAGAAGATAATTCCTAATACAGGTTCAGTTCCCAATAAGAAGACGAGAACTTGTAGTGGCTGCCATGTTTTGACTACCCATCACCAAAGGACATGCCCTGCGCGTCAGATTTGAAGTTATTTCGACTATAATTCATCGACTTTCAGTTTCAGTTTTCGTTTAGACTACTATATGTTTTAATCTACATTTTCTGATTTATTTTTTTTCTCCATTTTTTTACAGTTGACATGTTAATCTGCTGCAGATGTTTCATGTTTGCTTAATTTTAGATTAAGTTTGTCAAAATTGTAGGCTTTTATAATTTGTTGGAACCAAAATAGGTTTCATTGTCACATGCTTCAGTATTTTTTTCATCTCTAATATGATGAAACTTTTTTTGGTTCCATCATTTTTTTTATCTGGAATAAGATGGAACCAAAAAAATGATGGAACTTTTTTTGGTTCCGTTATTTTTGTTTACGTCTGTGATATGTTTGTTCAATACCTAAGGTTTTAGCTTTTCTGCATTATGTTCAAACACTTTTTGGTTTCAACTTTTTTGTTCCATCAACTGAGATCTTTATAAACATACAAATTAAGATGTTTTTATAAAAGTTCCAAGTATTTTAAACCAAATATGTCTAACAATTCCAACTGAAACAAAAACTGAAATCATTACACAAGTACTTTAAACTAAAACTGTAATTTTTTTAATTGCAAACTAAAACAGTCTACTTTAAATTGCAACTTTGGCCTCATAGTCTGCACCTTTGTCAAGGAGGATCTAGCAGGCCAACTTTGGCCTCATATTCTGCACCTTTTGTTTTATATGCGCTTCAGACGAAAAGTTTTCTTTCAAGAGGCTCTTCATGTAATAGCAAACATGAAGGCCGCAATCATTCCAGAAATTAACAAAAAAAAGATATTTAAATTCAACAAACAAAAAAGGAGTGAAATGAAGAGAGTGAAGAGAAGATCTCTAAAAACAAATTCTTTTGGTGGACTTGCCGGCTCTAGTGAGAGCTTTGCAACATGTTGTTTGAATGATGACACTATTCTTTCTTTCATGCTTTCAACACTTTTGCTGCATTCATCTTCAGTTTCATCTATGGAGTTGTAGTGAGAGAATTCTCCAGTCTCATTATCAAAAGCTAGCAATGTCCAGTGGTACAACTTTTCACCAAGTTTTGTGAGCAATGGAACAAATATAAATTCTGGATATAATTGATGTTGTCGATGAAAGCTTCAATTGCAGAGCGGCAATTTTGCCCGATTGAGTGTAATGTCTGAAATTCAGTAAAAAATCAAAAATCAAGTTCTAATTTGGTTTCAGAAAAATACTTGCATAAGAGAATTTAGAGGAAACTTACATAGACATATGTGCTTAGAAAAACTGCTCTTTTGTACTTAAGAGTACCATCTGGTTTCAGCTCTTTCTTTGATCTGTTCATTTTGCAATTTCAGCATGTAGAATTCAATCGTATCTCCAGCGACGTCACCCTTTCTTATCAAGTTATTCATATTCCTTCCCGTTATGTACAATCCAAGATCTTTTTTCTCCCATGCCATGTCATTGTTGTTAAATTGTTGAAACAAAAATTAATGATTAAAGAAGAAGAAAAGAAACTGAAAGAAATGTATTCTACTCAATGATCAAAGAAGAAAAAAAGAAAATTATATGTTGAAACTCAGTTTGGTTTCAGCACTGAAATTATGAATTATATGCTGAAACTCATTTTGGTTTGAACACTGAAATTATGAAAGAAAGAAAACTGAAAAGTATGAATGCCACTTACCTTTGATTATGCATTTTAAAATATCTGCACATGAGTGGTTTCTGATTTGAATCGAGTACCTGCATAATCTTCAAGTTGTCAACTGCTTTCAACTTCACCTCCTTTTTCTCCGTTTCTTTCTTCTCCGGCTTTTTTGAGTGTTTTCTGCTAACACAACAACTCTTGTTTATTTTCTTCTTCTTAACTTCCGCAGGTATATAATCCTGCATCCTAACAGGTGCTTCCATATTCCTTTTGTTTTTCCTCATTCTTGATATTATGTTACTCACATGTTGTTCGGAAGTGACGTCTTCATGCGCATTATCTTCTTTGTCAACTGCCACTTTGCGTCAATCCCAAACTGAAATGAGGCACATCATCTTCTAAATCAATTACATTTTTCCCATATGTATAACTGAGTAGTAGCACATGCCTTGACTTTCTGGCTTTGATTTAGAACCCTTCTTTGCATATTCATCTTTCATTTGCTGAAGAACACTTTCATCAATTGAACCCTGAGTTGACACTTCAATCTCGATCTCTGGATTTGACGAATAACTTTTCTTGGCTTCCAACTCTACCTGCTCATCCACCTTGATATCTTCTAATGTGTTTGGAGTCAATTCAGAAACTTCTTCTATTACACTCTTCAATTCATTCTTCGACAAAGAAGATTCAACTTGTTGAGCCACCTTAATATCTTCAGCTGTGTTTGGAGTTATCTCTAAAACCTCTTATATTACATTACTTGTCGCTTGATTCGCTTTGTTGATTTCAGATTCAACTTGCTCAGCCACCTTTAATTATTCAATTGTGGTCGGAGTTAACTCCAAAACCCCTTCAATCATCTGCTGAACTTTTCCTTCAGATAATGAAACCTTTTCTGGTTCCATCACTTGTTGCTCCTGAACTTTGACTTCATATGATGAAACCTTTTCTTGTTCCATCACTTGTTGCTCCTGAACTTTGTCTTCAGATGATGAGACCTTTTCTAGTTCCAACAAACAACTTCAAAATCTTTAATCAAACCTTGAATTTGAACTTCATGTGCTGAAATCTTTTCTGGTTCCATTGCATCATCTTGTTGTGTTTCTTCAGGCAGATTCATTACCTGCAAGATTTATTGAGTTCAAAAAAATCAGATTCATTAACAACAAACAAATCAAATCAAAGTAAATTATCACCTCAGCATTATCTTCGAAAACAACATTGTCAGGCTTTTGCTCTTGTTCAGCATCTTCAACCAATAAATCCTTTTCTGGTTCAATCACAACATCGCCAACATCTTGTTGTGTTTCTTCTTGCAGCGAAACCCTTTTTTTTTCTATCATGTCATCCACAATCATTATAGCTTTGCTTATCATATCCTGAAATATTAAAATACCTAACTCAATATAATTATCAAATGAAACCTTTTCTGGTTTCATTAAAAAAGAAATTCATACCGATCTATAGAATTGCTCGAAATCAATGTTTTACATATGTAGTTAACAATTTTAATAATATATTCAAATGGAACTATCATAAACCCAACACACATAATAACGAATCCTAATAAACAAGATCATATTTAACATATCTAATATTTAACATATCACCTCCACATGTTTTTCACGGTTCGAAACCGTTTCAGGTACCGTTTCTTCACGGTTCAAAACCGTTTCTGTTTCATCTCTTTTACGTTTCCGTCTCACGTAAGTCTCCTTCACTGGTTGTTACCTCTCCTCAGCATCATATTTGGCCAGTATTGATTGATCTTCTTCATAAATCCCATTGTTACTAACGGGTCTAAGCTTTTCAATCAAAATTCTCGCCCACTGATATTTAGCCTTGTAAGGGTTATCTTCATTTCTAGTTCCAACATTCTCTTCATTTTGCGCAGGCTCTTCATTGCTAGCACTGATATTCTATTCACTTGTAGTACGCTCGTCATTGCCATCACCAACCTGCAGTTCACGTGCAATACGCTCGTCATTGCCATTATCAACCTGCAGTTTATGATCAATATACTCTTCAACAAGAATATCTTCTTCCTCTATGCGCTGGACCAAGCGTATTTCTTGTTCATTATATGGAAGCAAGAAAGATCCCTGATGGTGACCCACATTCATCTGCAGAATACAAGAAAAATGATGGAACTTTTTTTGGTTTCATCATTTTTTTCATCTGGAATAAGGTGGAATTAAATAAAGGATGGAACTTTTTTTGGTTCCATCATTTTTTTTCATCTGGAATAGGGTGGAACCAAATAAATGATGGAACTTTTTTTTATTCCATCATTTTTGTTTACGTCTGTGATATGTCTAAGGATTCAAAGATTCATGGTTCAAGACTCAGACATTAAAAAGTATAAACAAAAAAGAACTATTGTTGTTGTTACCTTTGAGAAAATTTTCTGGTTTTTTGCTAAGATCCTCGAAATTATTCACTACTTCCTTGCATATTCCATCTAGGTTCCATGTAGCGAACCTTACGTACATGTCGCGCCCAGCCTGTCTTAAGGTGATGTTTTCCATCTCGGCAAACCAATACTGAAAAAAAGAAGAAACAACATTCAAATTAGTAATCAAACTCGGGAAAAATAACAAACAAACAACTTATGAATCAAAAGAAACAAAAATTAACTTACCAATAGGTAAATTACGCAACCAGATACATCATCAACTTGTTCGGCTTTTATTATCGACTCAATTAGATACTCATGGAAAATATTTGGCCAACACACCTTATTCATCTCAAATACTTGGTATAAGTATTTTGAAGTCAGATTCTGCCCACCTTTGTTTGGGACAAATATTGAAACCAAAAGGTAAAGGAAGAATAACTTGACGAAGTATTCAACTTTGGTTTCATCCGAGGAAGTTTCCATCATAGATCTCAGAATATTAGTTTTCCTCATCTTCTTATCTCCCTTAAAGTACTCAACCACAAACATGTTTACCTTTTTCTTCAGCTCATCATCTTTGGCTATATCTACATCCTTCATCATTTGTAGACCAAAAACCACAGTGAATTGTTCCGGTATGGTCTGCAATATCATGTTCTTTGCTCTCATTAACTTGAAAAAATGTGGTTTCACAAGCTTTACATTCTTATGATATGAACCTAAGATCATCTGAATTGCTTTCGTCCTTTTCTTTAATTCTTCTTCTTGCAGTGTACCTTCGTAGAACGGTTTGAAGAAACGCCAAAATAGAAAAGCAACAAGGGCCTTCATGTGTTGTTCTTTTTTTTGTATCAAAGCTTTTACGGCAGGTGCCTCCGCACACAAATGATGCAACGAGCACCTATACAATTCTTTAACTATTTTTTTCCCTGTTATTAAACCAGAAGTAAACTATAAGCACCAACAAAGTTGGTTTCAACCATACAATGAAAATTATGAAACCAATTTCGGTTCCATCAAAATAGCCATTAAGTAAAATAACATCAACATAGTTGGTTTCAACCATACAGTGAAAATGATGAAACCAATTTCGGTTCCACCAAAATAGCCATTAAGTAAAATAACACCAACAGAGTTGGTTTCAACCATAAAGTGAAAATGATGAAACCAATTTCGATTCCATCAAAATAGCCATTTAGTAAAATAACACCAACAAAGTTGGTTTCAACCATACAATGAAAATGATGAAACCAATTACGATTCCACCAAAATAGCCATTAAGTAAAATAACACCAACAGAGTTGGTTTCAACCATACAGTGAAAATGATGAAACCAATTCCGGTTCCATCAAAATAGCCATTAAGTAAAATAGCACCAGAGTTGGTTTCAACCATACAGTGAAAATGATGAAACCAATTTCGTTTCCATAAAAATAGCCATTTAGTAAAATAACACCAACACAGTTGGTTTCAACCAAACAGTGAAAATGATAAAACCAATTTCGTTTCCATCAAAATAGCCATTAAGTAAAATAACACAAACATAGTTGGTTTCAACCATACAGTGAAAATGATGAAACCAAAACTGAACATAATTGCCAAAACATAAATGAACCGTGAATAAATAAGGTGAAAACAAATGTAATTGAAACCTAATTATGAAACTAATGATTTCAAAACAGATGAAACTTAAACCTAATTTATGATACAAACAGATGATAAGAGATAAAACCTAATTATGCAAATTCATTGATGAAATCAAAATTACGAAACCAAAAATCATTGATGCATGTTGATTTTCAACCATAAATAATTACTGAAGAACAATGAAACTTCGATTTACCTTCTGGAGAATCTTCGACAGTATTCTTAAGCTTTTTGTTGATCTTTTCATTTTCTTGTTTCTTCACCATTTTGATTTTTTTCAGTGATTTTTTTTGATTTTAGCTTAGGTTGAAATTGTTACAAAAGCTAAAATCAGTTGTAAAATTTGTTTCAGATCTGAGATTTATGAAGTAAGAAGAATAGAGAATTGAAATTGAAATTGGTTTCAGATA
>JAJJMC010008370.1:6617978-6636573 GCA_023531435.1 Papaver californicum | reverse complement strand
GGGCTGGGGGCATTCATTACCAAGTGATAAATGAGAAGAAATAAATGAGAGGGATTATTTTTTCTCTCTGAAATTACGGAAGGGTAGTCTAGACAGTTAATTTCAAATGGAATTTTTGTGAACATTTTGTTTTGTTGGGTTTTTTGTTGTTGGATAGTGACACCTTTAGGGTTATAACCCACAGACTATATTCTTTAATCAATAATAAACAATTTAATAAAAATCCAACTTAAAATATATCGGATGAAAAAAACACACTAGACGGATACTAAGTTTTTGTATGTTATTGTCTGGAAAGTTTCCGTCATCCTAAATCAAGAGAAACAATTCTATCATAGAAGACTGTTTTTAGGGTGGCCTTGGCTTGGCTATTATATAGCCAATGCAAAAAAAAAATGTCACACCATCGTGGTCTTAGGGTATTTATTCACCGTTTAAAATCACTAAACTTCATGAATGAATAAATAAAAAAATAAAAAAGATTACTAAACTTTGAGTGCGATTTTATATACCCTGTTTTAACTGGGTGCATATTCTGTACCTTATTACTATACTAGGGTTTAGCCCGTGGCATTTTTTCATGTGAAGATGTATATTTGAAAGCTTACTGTTTACTGTTTTAAATTTGACAATGAAGCAGGACCACCGGCAATAAACGGGGAACATAGTGAACTCCAAAAGATTTTGGTCATCCTCAGTTTAAGACCAAACAATATAAACATTGTCATGACGCTTGTTGACCTGAAATAGACATAGCAATACAAACTGATGTGTGTGATTTTTTTGGGACAGAAGAGAGAAAATGCAGTCAGTTTCTGCGTGTGTATGCACAGATCAAAGAAATCAGCAAAAATCCCAAATTCGAAGAAGAATTGCGAGGCCTTCAAACTGGAAAAAATATATCAAAATTCAAATCAAACGCACTATCACCAAAACGGGTCATGCATTATCTTCCGTATCGAAAATCATTATGGTTTCACTGCATGCTGGTCAGATTGTATGCGTTAGATTGATATGCTGAGTTTCAATGTTTAATTGGGTGCGGAGAGTTTAGAGTTAAGTGGTTGATGAAATAGTATTTGTTTTTTACCTTGTTTATTGTTATGGTTTTCACACTATGTTGTGTAACCTAGCGTTATGGTTATCTATTCTGGTATAAAAAATGTGGTTACTGATCAATGTGTGGTTACTGATTACTTATTGTTAGAACACAGAATTCATACATTTCAACACTCATATAATATTAGCCTGTAGGGTATGTGTTTTTCTTTGTTATCATCAAAGGCCGGATTACGGCACAGGCTTTTTATTTGTCCAGATGTATATATAAAAGCTTATTTGTCGACATTGATAATTGTCTAGCCATTTAGGATTATACTCAGATTTTTAAGAGAAAAGAAGAGAGGAGAATGAGTGAGTGAGTGAGTTATCCTAGCCACTTAGGGTCCTTATTCTTATGTCGATAAGAGTGATTTCCTTTGTTCCCAAGCCAATACTGAAGTGATACAAAACGGAAGCTCAAGTAGTAGTGATTCACCAGAGCAAAGTTTTTAGTGCCTTCAAAGGAAAAGCAAAGTGTTTCTGATGCTCATGGGATAAAGCAGTGGTGGGGAAATGGTTCGGTGCTTAAAAGCAATCACAATGGGTTGATTAGAGTAAAAGACCAAAGACTAAAAATTTAGTCTTTGGTCCGGCCCAAGAAAAACTATGTATTGTCGGGCGGTGTTCTAGCGATGCGCCTGGTATTGGATGGTGTCCCAGCGATGCGCTTGGAAAGACGGGCGAAATCCTAGGATAACGCTTGCGCGAGACAGAATCCTAGCGTAACGCTCGATGTGGGGCGGAATCCTAACGTAACGCCTGGTAGTGGAGGTATCATAGGACCACGTCCAAAAGACGGGCGGTGTCCCAGAATCACGCCTGATGGGGCAAAGTGCTAGCATAACGCCTGAAGGAGTTGTACATATGCGAAGTTACCGTGTGGGATGAATGAGACGGGCGGTGTCCTAGCACCCCGCCTGGGATTCCAGGCGAGTTGCTAGCAGCCCGCCCCATTCTCATTTCCTTCTTCTTCTGTCGAACCCTATTTTTTTCTCCTGAACCCTTTGTTTTTCAACAGCAAACCCTCTTCCGCCTCCCCTCTTGAACCCTAAATCTTCCCAAATTATTAGCATTGAGTTGTTAGTTGAACAGAAAACTTTTTCTTTTCTCAGATTTGAATTGTCTTTTCAAATTATTTTTCTTACATTTATAATCGTTTAATTTATCTTTTAGTTTTGTATTGTCAATTCAAAACTCTGAAAAAAATTTCCTTCGTCGTTTTAGTCATTTGGTATTGTCTTGTCAACCGACATTTCATATCTCTGATGCATCCTTCCACCCCACTTGCCTTAACTCTTTTTTTGCATTAAAATACCAACCGTGTATTGTCAATTTAAAACTCTGATTTTTTTTCTTTCTAACTTTTGTCTTTTTGGTCATTTGGTATTGTCTTGTCAACCGACATTTCATATCTCTGATTCGTCTGTCCACCCCACTTGCCTCAACTCTGTTTTTGCATTAAAATACCAACCGTGTATTGGCAATCCAAAACTCAAAATCTTATCTTAATTTGCCTATAAATTGAACACTCGATTCTCCAATTATACAAACCCAAAATACAAACATCAAAAAGCAAATGGCATACTATCAAAATAACAATCAGTAATATGGTTCTTGTTCTTCTATTCCTCCTCATTCTTTTTTTTCTTCATCTTCATATTCTTCTTCATGATAACAATATTCTGTACTCATCAGACGAAGGTTTACTTGCATTGAGCCAAAATAATGAAGCATTCACTGCGGGATTGATCGCTTCAAGTATGAACTGGCCTCAAACTCGTATCAAAATACCAAGATTACGTGATGACGGTGCAAAACTTGTGTGGAAAGATTACTTTTGGAGAAACCCGACGTTTCCTCCTCATGTATTTCGTAGAAGATTCATAATGCGGCGAGAATTATTCAACCGTATATTGGGAGATGTCGTAGCTGTAAATAAGTATTTTATTCAAAAAAGAGATGCTTATGGTGTTCTTGGATTAACCCCTCAGCAAAAAATTACTACAGCAATACGAATATTAGCTTACGGATGTGCGGCAGATGCAATAGATGATTATTTACGGATTGGAGAAACCACATTTTTGGAAGCAACTCGTAGGTTTTGTAAGACGATAGTGCATCTGTACGAGAAAGAATATTTGCACACCAACTAAGCGTGATGTTGAACTGCTTCTTGCTGAGAACAAGGAAAGGGGCTTTCCGGGGATGCTGGGTAGTGTTGATTGCATGCACTGGAAATGGGATAAATGCCCATCGGCTAAATCAGGTGCTTACACTGCGTACAAAGGTAGTGAAGTATTATCCTGGAGGCAGTGGTGTCATATGATATGTGGTTTTGGCATGCATTTTTTGGTATGCCTGGTTCTAACAATGATATAAATGTGGTGAATCGTTCATATATTTTCAAAAAGCTTATCAACGAGAAAGCACCGGATGTGAACTTTGTTGTCAACGGACATCAGTACGATATGGGGTACTATCTTGGTGATGGAATATACCCGGAGATAGCTACTATTGTGATGTCGATTAAACATCCAGACTCGATGAAGAAATAAAATTTTTCTGCTAGGCAAGAGGGTTGCTGAAAAGATATAGAACGAGCCTTTGGCGTACTGCAAAATCAATTTGCAATCATCAAGCAACCAGCACGAATGTGGAATCCTGACGTACTAACATATATAATGAAGACTGTAATCATTCTACATAATATGATAGTGGAGGATGAACGTTTACCCGGTGATTGGCCGCATGAGTATGATCAACGCAGCCACGGTGTACCGGTAAATATTTCTAGACACAACACAGGTGAAATTTCGAAAATAGGAATGGACCAACGCCGACGTGCAGTATTCGACAAAGATACTCATATTCGTTTGCGAAATGACTTGATCGAACACTTATGGTCATATTTTGGTGAGGATTAAAAATTTGTAAATCCTCTGGATAGGTTTTGTGGGTAAATCTCTAGTAAACCCGCCCGAGACACAACTCGGCCGCTAGGGGCACCTAGGGGTTTAAAGGCTTGTTGCACATGCTAAGTTATTATCGACGACGTCCCTTCATCTTCCAGATTCAAATGGAAGATTGAAAACATTTCTAAATTGAATGAGGAAAGTCGTTTCTCACCTATTTTCAGAACATGTCCTCATAAATGGTATATGATTCAATTTTGTGACCAACCCTTTCTCTGGAGTACTAGTACTATCTCTATGTTGCAATTCCTGTTATGATATGAATACTATATGAAGTTACAAAGTTATTTTCTTTATTACCTAGTTATAATAGTATGACAATATCTTAGTTCATACATATTTCAACAGTTGCTTACATATTTATTGAAACTTAACCTTCTTACATGTTTGACATATGTAGAATCTGTTTCCAATAGATTCAGGTTTTTTAGAAGTGAACAGCTTCATCTTACCATCACAACATGGATCTGTGCATGGTAAGAGATTGGTTCTGCAGTTGTAAGCCATGTGATCAGCTTCCCCACATGAGTAGCAGTAAAATTGCTTCTCTTTTAACCACTTTTCATCATCTGGTAAAGTTGGTGGAATACCTTGGTGTGAAGCTACATAAGCATCTAACCAGATGAAAACTCCACAGTAGTTGCACTTCACATAATGTTGAAATCCAGCATTTCGTTTTTTTGCTTTTCTAAGAAACGGGTACCCCTTGCAGTTGGTTAGTGTGCATTTTCTACCTTCCCAAGGACAATATCTGGCAACATGACCAGCAGAAATACAAAGAGAACACTTGGTAATTGGTGGTGAGCTTGAACCCTCCATTATGTATGTTTTGTTTGAACTTTTTTTCAAGAATTGTGTTGTTGAAGCAGAAGATGGGAGTTTGCAGGTGATGGTAGTGAAAATAGGATATGACAATGGTCATTTTATAACTGGAGTGGCAACGATCATTTTTTTTGAAAAATATAAAAATCAGCCCGTTAGATACTGTTAAAGGCATGTGAGTTTTTAAAAAACAAAAAAATTAAAATTTAATTAAAATTAATTAGTTGTTGAAACTTAAAATGATAATGCTAATAAGACTGCTCTTCACATAGGTATAAGGTATTCCAAGAATCCTTTAAGGTTGGTTTAATCTTTTCTTCAAAATTTTTGCCTTCCTAAATTCGAAGTACTGTCTTGATCCCAGATCCATCCCAGAGACATCCATCATCATTATACGGAATTCCTCTTCCGCTTCTTTCCTAGCTTGTTTTGCCGCAAACTTTGCCGATTTCTCAGCTAGTTTTGTTGCAAACTCGGATTCTCTCTGCACCATCTTCATTTTTTTTTGTTCTGTATAGTTAGTGTTGAAGTTTTGTTTCTCTCTATAAATATTTTCCATCATTTCCTTTTGGTCACTACAATGTGCGTTCCCTTTCTTCTATCGTTTCGACTTTTTTTTTCCATTTGACGGGTATATGTGTTAGGGATATCTCCTATGTCTTCATAGCCACTGGAATTGTCGACCAAAATTTCCTGTGTTTCCCGGTTTTCCTCACCGCTTTCGTAATCTGACTCAGCTTGTGATGAATCGAAAACAACTGTTGATCGTCGGGAATATTTTATATTATCTAACATAATTGCGTAGCACTCCTCATGCTTAAAACTTTTCCCACCATTAGCTTCCTTGAAAAGCCTCCTTACTTCTGCAATCTGTTTTTTTTTAATTCAATTCAGTGGAGGATATACAATTCAAACAGTAATTTAATCGTCAAAATTAAATGAGTAGTTACCTTATTTTCGGGGCCCCAACCAGTATGGTGTTCACGTTCCACTTCCGCCTCCTTTGCAGAGTAAAGTGCCACATCTTTACTTATTCCCTGAAATCGTTTCTGAAGGGAGGTCCAAGTGTGCTGTGGCATCGAAGGTATGGCTTCTTTCATCCCATATAATATGCGAGACCATAATCTTTCTTCTGATTGATCGGTACCAATACTAGAATCTTGAGATATTGACAAATGAATTTTACACATCGTTACATCTTCATCTGTAGTAAAATTTGGACCTCGTGGTCTTGGTGGTGGTGACATAATTCTAATCGATTCGGAAAGTAAACTGAAATGAAAAAGAACTTAATTATTTTCGAATACTAAGTAGATATCAATGAGTGAGTTTAGTAAGATGAAATTGGATTAATATCCCATATATAGTGCCATAATATAGCCGTTGCCGTTGCAACGGTAAACTCAACGATAACATCTCAACGTAAACTAAACTCAAAGGTAACATCTCAATGTAAATTAAACTCAACGGTAAAAATATAGCAGGCGTTAGCCTAGAGTAACACCCAAAGTGGGGCGGGCTTCAAGCGACGCACCAAATTGCAAGCGCAATTCTAGGAACCCGCCTGGTGTTGGGCATAGCTCCAACGAACCGCTTGGATGGGGAGGTTTTCTTAGGAGTCCGCCTGGTGGTGGGCGTGATCCTAGAGTCTAGTTAAAGAAGAGTTATGTGCTATATTTATTCACGTTCGATGTTTGGTGATCCTCGAAGTGCTGCGAAGAACACCAAAGGTATTGTTGAATGCTGGAGATATATACCATACACTGTAACAATATTAAGTAGAGGACATTAAATGTCTTAAGTAAAGAGATTACTCGCATCAATACATCCAAGTAAGTTTTCTTAAATATATTTTAGACTAATTTTTTTTATTTCTATCTTTTTTTTTATTTTGAAGTTGGTATTACGGAATATAATACATAAACGAGACGGTTGTTACAAAAAAGTCATAACGAATCTGTGAATATAATACATGAATTGTATTATATAGAAATCGGTAACAAAAATAATTTATCCAAATAATCTTAAAGACATTTATTAGGAATCTTTGTTACTGATTCGATGGAAATATACCAATCCAGGGATTCTAATTCGCAGTATGGATTCAATAACAAAAAGTCATGAACTTAAATAATGTTTGCTTAAGTGCGGTTACATGGCTGTTGCATCTTATAATTTTGGAACGTTGGAACGTAGAGATCAATATGTAGATACAAGTTTCATGGCTGTTGCATCTTATAATTTTGGAACGTTGGAACGTAGAGATCAATATGTAGATACAAGTTTCTACAATACTTGGATTGTTCAAAATTCTTAAGATGCCATGTGAACCTAGATCACTTGAGTGAAGGTGCCCATTTAATGTGCCGGTTCATTTCAACATGGACGCATTAAATTGTGATTCATATGACTTTGTGTAAAAGACACCATTTGCTGGATAGGTTACCATCCAGTTATTAATTTGGTGGTCGAGATTAGATCTAAAAGATGGCCAAGGACTTGGAGTTCTTGCTTAGACCTCGTACTAACAAAAAGCATTATTCTTGGTGGTTATAATAACATCTTCTTCATTTTCTGGAAGAGCCTGTTAAAAAGCCACTTTTACATACACAGTAAGAGTTCAATCTTGGCCTGATTAGGTTCACGGGTTATTTATCCAAGTTTGGTGGCGCAGACGTGGGATATATGTATCCTTTCGGATATGAAAGTATGGTTTTAATGTTAGTCAGTGCATACTACATAACATACTAATATGTCACTGCTATTTAGGAGAAGCCTACTGATACTCTCCTAAATGTGGGGTTTTTTGTTAGATCAAACGATTTCTTAATCGCTTGGATGACTGGTTACAATGGGCCTATTGGAAGTGCACCATTTCATACGTTTAATAATTTCTATACCCTTTGTTTGTGTTTGTAATGTAACCATATCAGGATACAAAATTTGGTGTTTTATTAAATGCCACTTTGTAACGTTATCTTTTCTAAGAGAAGGATAATTCCAGTGTTGGCAAAGGTCAGCGGGGCTTTGACATCTCAAATTTAAATATGAAATTTGAAAAACACAACGCATGAGACACTGGACTTGGTGTTTTGTAAATTCTGGAATCAAGATTGTGAACAGTCTCAATTCTAAAAGGGGCGGACGGTAAATGTCTCCTGAAATTCCGAGAGATGTATGTCTTTCCATCAAAGGACTGATGGTCTTGTGTGTTAACTTGGATAAGTGGGATTCAAGTGATCATGCCAATTGGGAAATATGGTTGAGTATTTCAATTTGATGGGGATACAGCGATTGTGTGTTATGCTTGTTTGGAGAATGGTTTCTCATAGCAAGATGTAGCCCATGAGAAACTTCGCCAAACAGTCCGACGAATCGCAGCCCAAGTGCACATCCATTTAACTAAGTGGATGTTGATAAAGTAACTGGTTATAATAATTGATTAACCTTAGTTGATTTGTATCAATCTTTACATGTGGGTTAACTAAGGCTAAATCACATAATTCTATTCTATCACAGTAAGGGGTGCAACCTTAGAAATTTAATTTAATGTTGGAAAGGGTTGTAAATTAGACAAAGATCGTCTGATGTGTAAAGCCATTTCAAAATTTGAATTTCAAATATGCATCTGCATTCATTGGTGTTGAAGTGACATGTGATATCAAGGGAAACGGTTCATTGGACGAAACGGTAACCGTCTTGATGAGAATTTTTTTGGTGCCTCAGAATTATGGGGGAAAGTCTATTGAAATAACAAATAGAGCCAAGTGTCACGGGCTAAGATTTTAGACTAGACCGTGCGGCACTTGAACTCTTCAAGTAAGCCTAAAAGATTACAAAAGAGAGAAGAGACTTAGAGATTTTAAGTGGAAGAGAGTATTTGATTAAGAGAGAGATTGTTACAATTGCTTAAGAGATTGTTGGTGGATGATATGAGCAAATGAGCTCCCCACCTTATATAGATGCTATGGAGGGTTCTAGAATATGGGAATATTCTAGAGTATTCTACCACTATCTTGAATGTACAAGGAATATACAAGGGAATATTCTTATCCAAGAATATTCTAGAGCTTCTAGGTTCTTCCTATGGACCTAGACTCTTGTCATGGGTCGGCCCAATATGTGGGAAATGGGCGGGTCGTGACACTCTCCCCCACCTATTCTCGCGACGTCCTCGTCGCGGCTTGATTGTGAAATTGGTCGATCGCATCCTTGAATTGCCATAGAGACGCTTCGGGCTCCCACGTTCCTTCTTGTATGGATGCATCTTTCCATTTCACTAAGTATTCCTTGCATGGCGGCACTCCCCTTCTTCGAACTATTCGTTCGGCTAATATCTCATCTATCGCTTTGTCGAAGGAAGCCGCAATCATGGGTGGTGCGCGAGTTGATACTCCTCGGCTCTCGTCTTCCTCATCTTTGTTGAACGCCTTTAAGTTGCTCACATGGAAGACGGGGTGAATCTTCATCTTTGTCGGGAGCTCGACTCGGTAGGAAGCTTTGCCCACTTTGGCTAGTACTTCGAACGGCCCTTCGTACTTGCGTAGCAAGCCTTTGTGTAGCGGCCGAGTATACTTGAATTGTTGGGGCAAGAGCTTGATAAACACCATGTCGCCATCTTGGAACTCTACATGTCGCCTCTTCTTATCCGCCCACTTCTTCATCTTCTTAGCCGCTTTTATCAATTGGGCGTGTGCGAAGTCCCTTTGTTGCTGCCAATCCTTCGCGGCCTTGTATGCTCCGGGGCTAGCACCTGCATAAGAAGTGGCTAGAGTACTTGGCGTCAAGGGCTGTTGGCCGGTTGCAAGCTCGAAGGGACTCTTCCCTGTAGACTCTGAACGTTGTAAGTTGTAGGAAAATTGGGCTATGTCAAGCAACTTCGACCAATCTAGCTGATTGGCACTAACATAGTGCCTAATGTATAGTTCCAACAAAGCATTCACCCGCTCGGTTTGCCCATCAGATTGAGGGTGAAAGCTTGTTGAGAAGTTGAGCTCCGTACCCATCAGCTTGAAGAGCTCCGTCCAAAATTTTCCTGTGAAGCGAACGTCTCGATCGCTCACGATGTTTTTCGGAACCCCCCAATACTTCACCACATTTTTGAAGAAGAGCTTGGCCGCCTCTTCGGCCGTACATCCGGGCGTGGGTGCTGCAAATGTTGCATATTTGGTGAACCTGTCCACCACCACCATAATTGTGCCAAACCCATCCGACTTGGGTAAGCATGTGATGAAGTCCATTGAGACACTCTCCCATGGTCTCTCAGGAATAGGTAACGGCTCTAGCAGTCTGCCAGGCTGCTTTTGCACCACTTTATCTTGCTGGCACACAAGACACGTCCGCACATAAGTCTCAATATCGTCGCGGAGTTGTGGCCAGAAGAATTTCTCATGCACAAGGGCTAATGTGCGATGAGTGCCGGGATGACCTGCCCACCGAGAATCATGGCACTCCTTGATGATGTCTCTCCGCAAGTTGTTCCATCGCGGCACGTAGACCCTCCTTCCTGTGGTGAATAGTAAGTCATCCTCGATCCAAAACTTCCTCGTTTACCCGGCTTTGGTGAACTCTACCAAACTTTTTGCCGTTGGATCTTGGCTTAACCCTTCCTTCAAACGGTCCATCAATGTGCTGCTAGCTTGCGTGAGATTGGCAAACTCGGCTTTTCGGCTAAGTGCATCCGCGACCACGTTTCCCTTACCCGGCTTGTACTCGAGATCATAGTCGAATTCCGCAAGAAAGTCTTGCCACCTAGCTTGCTTCGGGCTTAACTTCTTTTGTGATTGGAAGTAGCTCGTCGCAACATTGTCCGTCTTGACTATGAACTTCGATCCGAGAAGTTAGTGTCTCCATACTCGCAAGCAATGAACTACCGCTGTCATCTCCTTCTCTTGAACGGTATACCTTCTCTCGGCATCGTTCAGCTTGCGACTCTCGTACGCGATAGGATGTCCCTCTTGCATCAGCACCCCTCCTATCGCGAAGTCTGACGCGTCCGTGTGCACCTCGAACGGAAGGCTTGGGTTGGGAAGTTGCAAGACTGGCTCCTCGACTACCGCTTGTTTTAGCTGCTGGAACGCCTCTTGGCATCGGCTTGTCCACTCCCAAGCTCTCCCTTTCTTTAGCAAGTCCGTCAGCGGGGCTGCCTTCTTTGAGTATCCTAGGATGAATCTTCGATAGTAGTTGATGAGGCCTAGGAATGATCTCAATTCCGGCACTTTGGTAGGGGCTGCCTACTTCTGGATGGCGCGGACTTTGGCATCTTCCATCATGAGCTTTCCGCTACTGATCTTGTGACCTAGGAAGAAGACTTCTCCTTGGGCAAAGGAGCACTTCTCCTTCTTCACGTATAGGTTGTTTTCCTTTAATGCTTGGAAAAAAATCCGTAAGTGCTTCTCGTGCTCTTCCAAGGTCTTGCTATAGATCACGATGTCGTCGAGATAGACCACCACAAACTTGTCCAAGTATGGGTGAAATATCGTGTTCATCAAGGTGCAAAAAGTAGCGGGAGCATTAGTTAAACCAAAAGGAATTACAAGGAATTCGTAAGCCCCATACCTCGTGACGCATGCCGTCTTTGGCTCGTCGCCTTCCGCGATCCGCACTTGGTAGTATCCCGACCGCAAGTCTAACTTTGAGAAGTACTTCGCTCCTCCAAGTTGATCGAACAAGTCTGCGATGAGCGGTATGGGATACTTGTTCTTTATGGTCACCTTATTGAGCGCCCGGTAGTCGATGCATAGCCGCATTGCTCCATCCTTCTTCTTCTGGAACAGTACCGGCGCTCCGTATGGTGCTTTTGATGGTTGGATGTAGCCCGCATCCAACAAGTCTTTGAGTTGCTTCTTCAATTCAGCCAACTCTGGTGGAGACATACGGTAGGGTGCTTTCGCGGGAGGCTTAGCACCAGGCTCAAGCTCGATCGCATGATCAATCTCCCGTCTAGGCGGCAACGTCTTAGGAATCTCCTTTGGCATCACGTCCGCAAACTCGCCGAGGACCTTTGTTATGGCCTTTGGAACTTCCTCCCCTTGGGTCATTGGTGATTCTTCCTTCATCGTCGCTATGAAGGTTACTTCCCCCTTCTTAAACCCTTTGGAGAGTTGTAATGCCGAAAGCACCGTGCTCTTCTTCTTTTCCTTGGTCACCGGTATAAGGTGAGCCGATTGTCTCCAAGTATGCACAAGGAGTCAAATGGTGGCATAAGAATGGCCCGTTGAGCGCACATGAATTCCATGCCTAGCACCATGTCGAAGTCGTCCATGGGGATTACCGAGAAGTCGACCGGTCCAGCCCACCGGTCAAGATGCATTTCCATGCCACGAGCCACACCTTCTAGTGGCCTTGCATCCGAGTTCACTGCCTTCACGGTACCTCCTCCTTTAGTAAACTTCATGCCTAGCCGCAGTGCTTCCTTCTTTGACACGAAGTTATGTGTAGCACCCGTATCCACTAAGGCGCGAGAGGCCTTCCCATTTACTTGGACGTTCACGTACATAAGCGTCTTGTCCGTGCTTTTGGCTTTCTCCACCTTTGCTCGGACACTGTTTAGCATTCGGAGTGAGCTTACCACGGAGTCTCGTTCCTCCTTCGATCCACTATCCTCCATCAATGCCGTAAGCTTACCCTTCTTTGGGCAATCTCGGACTTTATGGTCTCCTTCACATAAGAAGCAAGAGAAAGATGGTTTACCTTTATCTTTACGCTCCGGAGCTTTGTCCTTCCACGAAAGGTATTTCTTTGGTGCATGTTTGTCTCTATCTTCTCTTGCTTCCCCACCTTTGGCATGGTGGCCTCTTGAAGTTCTCCTATCTTCGGAGCTTGTACTCCTTGAGGGCTTCACTCTTTCTTCGAAACTTGGCCTTTCGACCAAGGTCTCGGCTACGGCAATTGCTTCGGTCAGTGTTTGAACGCGGCGTCGATCCAACTCTTGCTTTACCCACGGCTTTGCTCCGCATAAGAAGTTGAAGAGCTTCTCTTCTTCAGATAAATTGGGTATCTCCAGCAGCAAGTTTGTATACGTTTCGGTATACTCTTTGGTTGTGCCCGTTTGACGAAGGTACTTCAATTTCGCTCTAGCTTCGTAAGACGCATTCTCCGGGTAAAAGTATTTCTTAAGATCGGCTTTAAAATCTGACCAAGTAGCGATAGTAGCCATACCTTGCTGAATTTCCTGGCTTCGAAGTCTCCACCATGCCAAAGCGTTCTCCGTGAGAAACACTGTGGCTCTTTTTATCTTTCTCCCATCATCCTCCATTTCTAGGTGTTCGAAGTACCTTTCACAACTCCAGGTGTCTATCTCATTCGCGTCTCTCTTACCATTGTATGGTGTTGGCTTGGGAGCATCCTCTCTTGAGAGTTTGCTTGGTCCTTCGTGCATGGCTTGATTTATAGCCGCCCTCTTGCGCAGTACCAACTCCCCTTTCACCGTCTCCAACTCTTGCTCGAACGATAGCAACTTGGCCTTCACTTCCTCCACGCTATCATCTATTGCGTCTTGAATTCGAGCCTCCACGTCCATCCGGATACCATCCACCGCCTTGCTTATGACCTCCTCGAATGTTTCTTTCCACCCTTCAAGAGTCTCCTTTGTTAGGAACTCTTCTTCGGCGCGCATAAGGAAATCGCTCACCCGCTTTTCCATACGCGACATTCTTGTCTCAAGACTTGATGTCATATCCTTGGACTTGCCCCTTTTCTTGGCCTGGTCGACACCCTTATCCATGGTGTTGTTGTTGCTATTGTCGTCAGCCATTCTCGAGTTTGAAGTTTTGCTCTGATACCAACTGTCACGGGCTAAGATTTTAGACTAGACCGTGCGGCACTTGAACTCTTCAAGTAAGCCTAAAAGATCACAAAAGAGAGAAGAGACTTAGAGATTTTAAGTGGAAGAGAGTATTTGATTAAGAGAGAGAATGTTACAATTGCTTAAGAGATTGTTGGTGGATGATATGAGCAAATGAGCTCCCCACCTTATATAGATGCTATGGAGGGTTCTAGAATATGGGAATATTCTAGAGTATTCTACCACTATCTTGAATGTACAAGGAATATACAAGGGAATATTCTTATCCAAGAATATTTCTAGAGCTTCTAGGTTCTTCCTATGGACCTAGACTCTTGTCATGGGTCGGCCCAATATGTGGGAAATAGGCGGGCCGTGACACAAGGTTGTTATTTATGGCAAATGAAAATCAGTACAATAAAATTCGGTGGTTTTGGCACAATCAAGGAAGAAATATCTCCTAACTGCAGTGTTTCTCGGAACTGTGGGGTCCCTGTACAAATGGGCTAGTACAATAACGAATCTTATAATTTATGTCAGTTGTAGGAGACCATTTGTATATAGAGTTATGCACCAAATTAATTGTACTCAATGTTAATATTGGGCATGGTTATGTGCAGAAGATAGCGGTGATTAAAAATCATCAATGAAAACTATGTGTATTATTATTAAAAGAATGTGGTAGTAAGGAAACTATCTGAAAGAAAGTTGATAGCAAGATCAACTATGAATTCCGGAGCTTTGGATGCAAAGTCGGATTAGAAGTAAAAGTAACTTTGGAATTTCCTTGAGTATACACCAATGACCAAAGTATATGCACATTAGAAATAACACATGGTTTTGGAGATTATGGTATGTCTCGACAAATACATCGACGACATAGAACCATAAAGCAATTGCTCTCACATGCGCGCATCCTAAAGAAATAGTGTTTGAGAATTGTATCAAGCCGGCAAAATGATACGAATTCTAAAGAGCTTATAATTACAACATCGAGGGAAATTGAATTATTTCCTATAACTAGAGTAGTATTTACAGCGGAAATCCAACCTAGCGATTGGAGATCCCATGGTTATCTAGGTTCAAAAGGGACAACCAAGTTATAAATTTATACTCATCGGAAACACTGTGAGAGATTACTCTCTTTTCTATTTATATGATGAAACAGTGTTGCCTGTCAAGTGGGAGGTTGAGAATTTCTTTTAATGATTCCTATGGCTTAGTTTGACTAAGAAAATATGGCAATATACTTTTTAAATAGGAGATCACCTATATGAGTGATAAGTGGTGCCGCTTCTATGATAACTATAAGGCTAAGTAGTCTAGAGCACTCGTGAAAAACTAGCATCGTTCAAGGACGAAATGAACACAACCGAGAACCGAATATATAAGGAAATAAGCTGTGTGATATCTATTGCATCGGTTTACATCACAAATTTGAGCAGTTCAAGACATCGCGTTTACCGAGCAACTAGTAAACCCGGTAGGTATTCACTACGAAAGATTCAAAGCTAAAAGCTATCTTTCCCAATGCAGTGATGCTCCGCGCACGAACTCTTTCTAGTGTCTACATTAGATTTGCATGAATTTCAATTAAATGTGGGGGGTTGTTTGAAACTTGAATAAAAATTAAGTTAGTTACAGCCAAATTGTGAAGGGTTGTGTCTATACATATAAACCCTTTCAATTAAAATTAGGGATGTGACTCTCCATGAAAGGATGCGACTCTCCACGAAAAGATTTCTCCAAGAGTCTCCTTGCATCTATATAAACCCCACTCACTCTCTATTGCATAAGTGTGTTTTTAAAGCCATAAAATAGTATTAAAATTTTTATAGTTTACATATTGTCTTCAAGAGTTAAGGAAGAGTTTTGTGATACATCTATTCGCGTTTGATGTTTGGTGATCCTCGAAATGCTGCAAAGAACACCAAATGTATTGTTGAATGCTGGAGACATATGCCATACACTGTAACAATATTAAGTACAAGGCATTAAATTTTTTAAGTAAAGAGATTAATCGCCTCAATACACCCAAGTAAATATTCTTACGTATATTTTAGATTTGATTTCTTTTATTTCTATCTTTTTTTGTTTTGGAGTTGGTATTACGGGATATAATACATAAACGAGACGGTTTTTACAAAGAGTTGTAACGAGTCTGTGAATATAATACATGAATTGTATTATTTAGAAATCGGTATCAAAGATAATTTATCCAACAATTTAGAATCCTCAGATCATAGGAGGGATATAATCACCACCTTTGTGCGCGGCAACAAATGCCACCATAAGCATTGCATGTTTTTCTGGGAGAACATTTTCAGGTAGTGTGAGGCAAAACTTACTGTACACCATAATATTATACTGCTTTTAACCAACATTTTATGGTCTTAGCAAAATTTTTATCATAAAATTAGCAATACTGAAGAGTATTATATACAGTCATGCTGAAGAACTCCCTTGATGACATGACATCCTTTGTATGACTCATACGTGCCTTCTACTGCATCCAGCTCAGAAGAAACTCTGATCACATGGTAATGTATAGTCTTAAATATATCTTTATTCAACTGTTGAGCCTCTGGAGAATCAAATGGCATTCCAAGCAAAATGAAGGCATCAGCAAGACCATGTACTCCAATCCAAATGGGCATATGACGTAAATTTGAATTCTTCGCAATTTAAACCGGCAATAATTAACATCAATTACTTTATTGAGAGTTTTAGTAACAATTGAAGTAACCTGTCAAAATAGAAAACAAAACAGAGTGATTATACAACAAATCTCTCAAAAGGGGGAAATTTAATATTGAAATAAAAATGATACTTTGTCTGCGAGTAGTTATTTCAAAACATTTTCAGGATGGTTTTGGGTTGGTGGAGACAACGAAAACCTATTGTTTTTCCAAAGCAAATGAAACTATCAAATATGACCTGCTAAGGTAAACATAAACCATTTAGATTGGTAAATTCATTAGGAAATTCATAAATAGTAACTAAGCTAGTATAGCAATGGAGACCTTTAATAGGGAAAAAATTCTTTGTTAGTCATCAACAAAGATTAAATATAACGACGCTTCCTTAATCATCTGCAAACCAAAAAATAAGTGAAAGAACAATGATAGATATAGTGAGATTGATGTAAAACTGCGAAAGATTCTTATTCACAAGAAAAGAGAATTACAAGAGTATTAGTACTCTCAGTACAACTGTTAGAAATAACAGTTAGAAATAACAGAAGGTTAACTCACATTACATGAGGTGAGTAACCGACTGTTAAGAGTAATAGAAAACGGAAAACTAAAGCAACTGAAAATACTTAATACACCCACACAAGTACAACAACACCCAATATTAAAGAAATGAGAAAAGAAGGGCTACCTAAAATATAATAGTTCTACTAGCCCCCCTCAAGCCTAAGTGGTTGAACCACTTTGAGTTTGTCTTTGAGAAAATTGAATCTGGGTGCAGAGAGACTCTAGGTGAAGACATCAACAACTTGATCAAAAATGGAAACATAACTAACATTTAACCTTTCGGATTGAACCAACTCTCTGAAAAAATGATAATCCATAACCAAATGTTTCATTCTGCTACGAAACACTGGATTTGAAGATAGAGATATTGAGCCTTTGTTGTCACATATTATCTCAGGAGCACTTGGTAAGAAGACATGAAGATCCTTTAGAACTTGACACAACTATAATACCTCTGCAGCAGTAGAGGCTAGAGACCTATATTCAACTTTAGTGGAGCTTCTGGAAACAATTGGTTGTTTCTTAGAAGACCAAAAAATAGGATTTTTCCCAATGAAAACACAATAACCACTTGTAGATCTTCTGTCAGAGGGATTACCAGCCCAATTAGCATCAGTGTAACCCTTAAGAGCAGTAAAAGTTTTAGTGAAAGAAGACCATGACCATAGTACCCTTTATGTATCTTAAGATTCTTTTTGCAGCAGCCAAATGTGTTGCTGTTGGGAACTGCATATGCTGACACACTTGATTGACAACAAAAAAGATTTCAGGTCTTGTCCAAGTTAAATATTA
The DNA here is from genome assembly GCA_023531435.1 of Papaver californicum. Taxonomy (NCBI): domain Eukaryota; kingdom Viridiplantae; phylum Streptophyta; class Magnoliopsida; order Ranunculales; family Papaveraceae; genus Papaver; species Papaver californicum. The sequence continues at coordinate 6,618,841 of JAJJMC010008370.1, read as the reverse complement.
AAGAGAACCAATAATAGACCTGTACTCATTTGGGTTTGCCAAATGCTCACCATCTGTAGGACTCAACTTGAACACAGTAGAACAAGGAGTGGAGCAAGGCTTAATGCCAAGCAGATTTATCTTGGTAAGAAGATCAACATCATATTTAGTCTGACACGGAAATAGTCCTTGAGGACAGTTACTTACCTCCAAACCTAAGAAGTAGTGAAGAGAACCAAGGTCCTTAACAGGAAAGAAAGAACCAAAATGATTGATCAAAGAGTTACAATGTGCAGAATAGTGAGTTTTGAACCAAGCTTCTGAAAAAACAAAGAGGAATCAACAACAGAAGAAGAGAAATTAAGATCGACATGAACATCTACCAGTTTCTCATATCAAGTCCTTGGTGCCTGTTTAAGGCCATATAAAGATTTATTCATCTTACAAATATAGTGAGGATTGTCTTTATCCAGAAACCTGGAGGTTGATTCATGTAAACATCCTCTTTGAGATCTCCATGAAGAAAAACATTGCTGATGTCCAATTGTATTATTTGCCAGTCAAAATTGATAGATGGGGAAAAACAAGTCTAATTGTTGCAGGCTTGACAACATAACTAAAAGTATCAGTGTAATCCAAACCTTCCAATTGATGAAAGCCTTTCGCTACAAGTCTAGGCTTGTACCTTTTAACTGATCCATCTGCATTATGTTTAATTTTGAATACTTATTTACAACCAACTAGATTTTGATAACTTTCAGGTGGTACCTTGGTCCATGTATTGGAATCTTCAAGAGCATTGTACTCATCTTGCATAGACCTCATCCAAACTGGAACCTTAGCATCTTGAGAATAACAAGTAGGAATAGTAGAGGTAGTAGTAG
>JAJJMC010008370.1:6556515-6617968 GCA_023531435.1 Papaver californicum | reverse complement strand
ATACATGAATAAAAAATGGTTGATGAATAGGATCTAAAGTAGCCACATGGATATCAAGTTCTAAAATATGTAAAGGTGATGAGGTTTTAGTGAGAGAGGAATATGGAAAATATTCTTCAAAAAAGACAACATGTTTAGAGACATAAATCTTGCCAGACATAGGACTCAAACACCTGTAGCCTTTATGATCAGAATTGTAACCTATAAAGATACATTATTCACTCTTGGGGTTCAATTTAGAAGAAGTGTATCGTTTAAGCCATGGGAAACATAAACAACCAAAAATCTTTAAAAATAAATAATCTGGTTGTTTCTAAAATAAAGCTTCAAAAGGAGATACATGCTGTAAATATTTAGTAGGTAATCTATTGATGGTATAATTTACAGTAGAAAATACTTCAAACCAAAAGGAGATGGGAAGAAAGGCTTGAAGTAGAGAAGTTCTAATAATATCAAGAAGATGTCTATGCTTTGATTCAACAACACTATTTTGCTTAGTTGTGTGAGGACAAGTGATTTCATGAGAGATGCCATAAGAAGACAAAAATTATTTGAGTTCATGATTGACAAATTCACCACCACCATCAGTCCTAATGCATTTAATGGAACTAGAAAGGAGATTTTGAACTGAATTCTAGAAATGCAGATAAACAATTTTGAAATCAGATTTTTTGCTTGTATGGGAAATACCCAACAAAATTTTGAATAGTCGTCAATGATATTAACATAATATTTGTATCAATTAGTAGAAAGAATAGGAGCAGGGGCCCATAAATCAAGGTGCAATAATTGCAAATGAGCTAAAAGAAAGAAATAGAAATACCAAAAGAAATTTTGTAACTTTTACCTAATTGGCAATGTGTGCACAAAAATGGGTTTAACATAACATTGTCAAGCATAATAGTTCTACTAATCTTATTAAAAGATGAAAAAAAAAAGATGTGCTAGCCTTCTATGCCATACTTCAGGTGAAGATTTAATGCAAGACAAAGCTGCAGGTGTAGATGAAAGGTAGTTGAAAATAGGGTAAAAACCATTTTTACTGGGACCTTGATAGAGAATCCTTCCTGATATAAGGTCCTTGATACAAAAATCATCATAAGTGAAGGTTAGAGAACCATGATTGTCTCTAGAAAACTTATTAACATATATGAGATTGTGAGATGCATATGGCACATGAAGAACATTATTAAGACATAACATATTATTAGGAACTGGAATTTTTGAAGAACCACAGTTATGAATGGACATACCTTCACCATTTGCAGTGGTAATCTGACTATGACCAGAATAAGAAGTAGAAGTACCAAGATTCTTAGCTGCATCAGTCACATGATTGTTAGCACCAGAATCCATGTACCAAGGTTTAAAACCAAATATGTTTGCTGAAGCAAGCATAAGTTGTAAATTTCTTGGTGGTTCACGACCTTGATAAGAAAAGTTGATGCGGTTCCAGTATTCCCTTGCATTATGACCATACTTTTGACAGATCTGACAAGTAGGTCTATCACCAGAAGAAAGTCCTTGTAGAGGAGGTCGAGAAACAAATCTTGTTGGTGGAGTACTAAGAATACCATTACCTCTACTCTGAGAAGTAAAAACTTGAGGATTTGTGTAACCTCTACCTGGATTGTTGTAACCCCGACCATAACTTCTCTGAAAATTATTACAACCACAAATACCACCTCTTCCTGATGATTGAAAATTGTTCATTTGAGTGGAAAAGACTCTATTACTACATTCACCAATAAGATTTTTGTTTCTTTCAGTGACAATTAACTTTTTACTCATCAAAAGATTGTGAAGTTCAATGTTATTCACTAGAGGATTTCTAATACTAATAGAGGTAGTAAATGAATTCTAATATGAGTTAAGTGCAGAACGAATAACAACCACAAGTTCATCATCAGTTACCTTAGATCCTGCTGTAGAAAGTTGATCTGCAATAGTTTTTACTTCACTTAGAAGATCAGAAACCAATTTTTCACCTTGTTTTAGAGACATAAGTTTTGTGCGAAGTTCAATTGAGTAAGTGGAAGAAACTCGAACAAATTTTTCTTCAATGTTCTTCCAAAGATCATAAGAAGTAGATGATCCACTAAAATAAGAAATCACATTATCAGAAATTGTCGATTTGATCCACAAGATAATAGTTGCGTCTTCATCCACCAATCTAAGTAGAAAAGATTTTCAACAATATTGGTTTCATTTCGTGGAGATGTATACTGTACTGGACAAGGATAAGATCCATCTAGAAATTTCATTATTCTGAACTTTCGAATCAAAGGAACCATCAAAGATTTTCATGTCAAGAAATTATCATCATTGAGTTTAAGCTGAACAATGTTTGTTAATTGATTCAGTGGAATTCTTAAGATAGAGAAAAAAATAGGATTTTTCATTGTTGCTGCTTCAGAAGAAGTAAATTCACGAATCATGAAAGAAAATAGAAAAATTAGATGAAAAACAAGAACAAGAAGAACAAGATCAAGAAATTTTTTGAGAAGAAATCATCACTGGTTCTGATATCATAGTGAGATTGATGTAAAACTGTGAAAGATTCTCATTCACAAGAAAAAGGAATTACAAGAGTATTAATACTCTCAGTACAGTTGTTAGAAATAATAGGAGGTTAACTCACATTACAGGAGGTGAGTAACCGACTGTTATCAGTAACAAAAAACGGAAAACTAAAGCAACTAAAAATACTAAATACACCCACACAAGTATAACAACACCCAATACTAAAGAAATGAGAAAAGAAGGGCTACCTAAGATATAATAGTTCTACTAAGATAAACAGAAAATAAGTGAACACATATGAAGTGAAGATGGATTGATAACATGTACGGTTTAATGTAGATTTCAGCTCACTATGAGTATGATGTAGCAAAAAAAATTGGGTTCTTTTCGTGTTTTCTTACAAAATAAAAATCAATGAGATGCCTAGATCTACATGATAGCCGTGAGTAAAGAAGAAATAATTTCGTACAGGTCCCAAATGGTTTACCTATAAGGTTTATTGGGGGGAGGGAGCCACATTGTCATGCGAAAGCAAAACTAACTTTTGGTTTGGGTCCAAACATATGCTAACAACTAGAGTACCTGCAAGCAGAATTACTTTATGCTCGAGAAGGAGGAACTTCATTAAACGAAATGCAGGTATTTGATTTGGATATATTTGTTTCTGTTATATACAAATTCAAAGTTTATTCAAGAAGCAACCCCTAGTAATGATATGGTAACATTTCTTATTCTTTTAATGCTTATGGTTCAGTGGGATCTCTAGGAACGGATTACTTGTCTTGAGGCTACTAATGAGGATCTCTCTAGGGAACTCCATGAACACCGAAAAACACGTACTGCTGTAAATACTTGTAACCTATGAAAAATGAATCAAATCTGCTGAATTTTCATGTCATCTTTTACATAAGTACCTTCATATTCATTGGAGGTTTTCGATTAAAAATGATATCCTCTAAAGTAGTAGTTCATAAAATTCAAACGAATAACAACTGTCACGGTTCCTTTTTCTTAGATTTAGGCTTTTGCATCTCATCAATGAAAGATGGGTGGTTTAGTATTGATCTAAGTGATTTACCTGATGGATGGTAGCTCTTTTCTCACAATGTCCCCTACCAACAAAAATCTGCAACAATACACCAAAATATTAAGTAAAACCAATCTTTCAGAAGAAAATCAAAGAAAATTTAAAGAAAAACGAACAAATAGGTTTTGCAAATTGACCTGCCATTTCAGTTGTTTTGCTTGGTCAGTTGTTGATCAGGCAATGACCTGAGAAACTGTTGTTAAATGGTTCAAGAATAACCAGTTGGTTCTTCTGTGCATCATCTTTAAGTTGATTAGGACCTCCAATGTGCATTGATGGTACCTTGGGAAAATGGTCGTCGAAGTTGTTTCTACTAATGTCTAAGACTGTACGATTGGCGAGAGTAGTGAATATTTCAGAGGGAAAGCTCACCAGTAAAAGAATTGTGACTGAGATTGAGGAGAACAATATCACTTAAGACTTTTCTGTATTTTCCTGATATCGAAGTGCACAGGTTTCTTTACGACAGGTCTAAACCAATAACAACAGAGTTATTTTGAGTATAACAGATGCAAATGGAAGAAGTGTTGTTGTCATTTTGGTTTACTTTAGACCAATCACACAAACTATTTGAACGGTTTACTATTCCAGATTTAAGACCTAATAGTGCATCTTTTACCGAAGCTAAACTGGAAACAGTAATGAGAATAATCATTAACAACGAGCTAAGAAGAGAGACATACTGGATAGAAGTGAGAAGGCTTTCCATAGAGAGACTATGGCTGTTGTAAATTGATCAACTTCAGACCCCAGTATGTTAGATAGAAAATAGTTACAGAAAAACAATGATAGAACTAAAAGACTGCAATAAAGCGTTAACTTTATTGGTTTGTTTAAAAGAGTCTTACAACGTTTTCCTTCAAGGTATTTTTATTCTTAGAAGTTGTGTCCTTTTATTCTCTTGCTAGTATTATTCTAGTATCCCTCTGCCTCCTACAGGTGCTCTTTTGCACCCTATTTATAAGTAGCACTACTTCTATATTCTAGTCGTCATAGGAATGGAAATTGCCCTATGTTTGTAATCTTCTAATATAGAACTCCTAAGTCTTCCTTATAGGATTAGGAAATTACTTCTAGAATTACTAGGACACTAATTTTCTTATTTGTAACCCTGAGTATATGATATTTCAATGGGCCTATATCTAGAAATGGATCAGACCTCCCCCATCAAGAGGCTTTTGGTCCCTCAAAAGCCTTGAACCAAAAGGTGGGGATATTTAGCCTGCAACTGCTTTCTTGAGTACCACTTCGCATGCTTAAAATTTTTCTCCTTAAGGCAGACTTCGAATAACTGTTGTTCTCCGAATATAGAAATCCGTTTTTTTCTCTAAGAACCATATCTTCTGTTGCTACTTCACTAGGAATTAAGTCTTGCACATCTGGTAACAATGGCGACTCATTTTGTTCGTCAAGTAACAAAGGTTCGAAAAACTTAGGATTCTTGGCGTTTGCTATAGAGTATATCTGCATATAGCTTGGCAGTTTTCGCTTCAAAGCATTAGTGCCATATTGTTCCAGAATTCAGAATGAACCATAGCGTATAGGTTTCAACTTCTTATTCGGGACTTGTAAACGACCTTTCCCAATAGCCAGCCAAACAAGATCACCAACCTTGAAGGTGTACCGATTCCGATGCTGGTCGTGATGTTCCTTGTATCGTGCTTGTGCTTTCTCAAGATTGTCACAAACTTTTCCGTGAATCTGTTGAATATGCTGAATAAATTTTTGTGCATCAATTTCTTCTGATCACTCACTGTCCTTAGTAAACACTAGATCAAACGCCGACCGCGGTACAAATCCATAACAAGATTCTATAAGCACAATATAATCTTCCCACGCTTAGAAATTAGCAACAAAGAATGTAAGAAAATAAACAAACAAATATACAAAACAAAGGGTGAAGAGGGAAAAAGAACTAGGGATAGTAGCCTTCTCTGGGATGTAATTTGCAACTCGAATTTTCTTTTATAGGAAAAATGAGAAGGTGAAATCAATGCATAATTAAGTGCAAAATTATGTTGTATAATGTCGACATAAATAGTCATAAAACGAGCAGAAATAATGTCCTCATTATCATACATAATGTTGCAGAAAATATTTTTGGTAAGTAAAAGATTTTCTCGTGGGTCATAAGCCTGTCCTTAAGCAAAATAGTTAAGATAAAATTAATTTTAAATTTAAATTCCTTTAAGAAAAATTCAAAAGTATTTTGTCCAAAAAGATAAATCTTGTATGCAACCACTCGCAGGCCTGCACAAAAACGAACCAGAACCGTGAACCGAAACCGGAACCGACGATTTTAAACCAAACCGAACCGAAACCGAACCCCAATGGTATAATCACGGTTGTCAGTTCCAGAAAACCGACATACCCGGCTTCAGTTTCGGTTGTAAGCTGATGTGTGTTGTGGGTGCAATCAAATTAGTGTATTATTTTTACTCAATTAAAAAATAATATAATGGAAGTCAAGCTTGTTCCCACGAGGAGCGAGGTATTTCAGTTGTTTAAAGTGTCACAATATGGGGTTTGTTTTTGGTTTTGAAGAGAATAAAATAATTAAAAGTAAAGTTGTAAGCAATGGAGAGATATATGATCGAGGAATCCTTCTTCCTTACTAGACAATTATTGAATTAGTATATTCATCTACTCATTATTAATCATAGATTCTCACCAACCTTAAAATAACATCTAGATCAGTGTTATCCCCCAAATTCTTTATATCACTGGATTCAGAAGTTCTCGCCTACCAGATTTTATTCGTCCTAACCACCTAGTAGTAGAACACTCAGGGTGTAATTTGTTCGAATGCTTTATATTTTATGGATTTATAGTTTAATCCTAGCAGTTAGACTCTTAGATCAAGGTCCACTTACTAGTGTTTTTCATACATACAATTGCTCCATATAATCCATCTACAAGGTCTCGTGTTCTCTACTTGTGTACGAGTCAATGGACTATTACTTATCTCATAACTCAATACTAGCACTAGATTAAATCAACAAATCAATTCAGTTGACCACCTAAACAATCTATCAATCAATCATAAACATTCTTTATAGTATAAACAAACGACAATCATATGAAGAACTCAAAATAGATTTATATAATAACTCAAATCATGTCTAAAACTTAAAATTCATCCTCAATCAATTAGGTTTTTAGCTACTCATGGATATAGAAGCATCCATGTTATACATAAGAGTAAGAGAATTTGTTACGATGATGAAATCGCTCCAAACCCTAGCTTTTGCTCCCTGTGTTGCTGATCTCCTCCCAGACTTGTAAAGTTGTGTAAAAAAAAGTCACCTCTTAATGTCTTGGGAGTCTCCTTATGTAGTACTCATGATATCTAGGGATTAGAATTCTTCAGGGACCGGGTTTTTCTATTTTTAGAAGTCCAATTCGCACCGAACACTTTTAGTTACGGTTGGCAACTCTCCCACGACCTAGCCGTAACTAAATATAGGTTTTGGATGATTTTTGAGGCTCACTTACGGCTGGGTCGTGAGGCATTCCTGGCTGTAACTGAGCCTGAGTTTTTAGTATTTCTCCTTTACTGTTTTGGCCATAACTCCTTAATCCGACGTCCGATTGACCTCATTCTTTTTGTGTTGGATTCGTCTCCTCGTCATATATAAGGTTGTGTATTCAAAATATTCATATCTTTTCATCACAATTTATAGCTAGCTTGGATGGCCTATACCCAACCGTAAGTGAGTCTAGAATTTTTGTCTCAATAGTTCAACTTGTCTATGGATAGGTTGAGAAGCATTTCCTAGACATAAATATAACCTTGGCACTTCTCTTGATCATTGATTCTCCTATGACTAGGTTAAAATGATTTACCAGCCGTAAATCTGACAAAACCCTCATTATCTTCCCAGTTCTACGACTAGTTTTTGATGCTTTCCTAGCCGTAAATGTTTCTGGATTTTCACTCCAAAAGTGTACTTTTATGCTCTAATTTTTCACTTTCACTCCGGAACGAACCCTTTTCTCTTCTTAACTCTTTTCAACACCATTTCCATTGATTTTCGGATGATTCACCTAAAGAAACAAATAAAATAGAATACAAAGTAATAAAAAGATAATATGCTAGAAATCTAACTAAAAGAAGTATGAAATCAACATTATAAACATAAAAATTAGGCACTTATCAAATTCCCCCACACTTAGCTTTTGCTAGTCCTCGAGCAAACTACCTACTAAACTAACCTAAACTAAAATATAATAACTCCATTTCATCGAGGACACGGTTGCACTTAGCATGTGCAACAAGCCTTTAAACCCCTAGGTGTCCCTTGTGGATGATTTATAGTCTCGTGAGGGTTTACAAGAGGTATATACCCACAAAACCTAAATTCCAACTTTTAAACATTCCAAAGCACATGCATCCAAAGAGTTATGAGGACATAAAGTTTTTACACACTAATAATAAGAAGTTAGAAATGCCAAAGAACATTATTCTCATGCCTAACTCTTGAGTTAGAAGAAAACCAACCGTATGAAAGAATCCAGTCTCGAGAACGATCGAATTTTTCGACTTCTGCCTCACCAGTAGGGTTTTATGAACTTGCACTAAGAAAACGCACTTTATGGTTCTCGTGCGTGCAGGTAGGAATGAAATTTAAATCATGAACACGTTGAATGGTGGGCAGGAAAAATAACCTTCTGAATTATATGAAAAACTATCCCGTAGAAACGTGGGAAAAAACCTTTTTTATAACGATCTCTAAGAAAAGAAATCAATCACTATGTGAGGATGGAAATGATTACTTACCTTCTCACCCGGTCAACAATCAACAGTACTCTCATAGAAAATAGAAATGTCTTCAGTCTTCAACTGTTGATGATGAACTCTTGAACTTCGTAGAACTTTGATAATTTGTAATTCCTCAATTTCTTGTTGTTTGAAACTTCTTTCTAGATTTCTTCTTCCCCACGTCTTTATAGAATGAATATAAAGACAAATATACACTAAAACGATATAAAAGGTTTTTAATTATTCTTTTCTATTCTTTTTTTTTTTTTTTTTTTCAAAATAGAATACAAACTGAAAAATAATAATGAAACTACTATGGTTGTGGGATAAGGATTTTATCACTTGATTCTTCACAACTTGTATTGTCTCGATATCATAAGCTTCACTAACTCTGCTCTTTTGATTTTCTTTCGTTCTTGTACATAAGTCTTCAACATGTATATAATTCTGCTCATTGTATTAACTTGAATATGAAATTTGCTCTTTCTTATATCGTTGCTTGTAAACCTTGACTGTATTCAACTTTCTTCATGATTTTGATGTCGCTCCACTTGTTGATGATAATGGTGTTTCTATGGATCTATTTTCGTCGAGAGAATAGTGCCAACTGCAAAGAAAACTACAAGATAGAGTTAACAATTCTGATGACACCCTCATGGTTGACAGAATTACCACTCAAGAGATCAAAAAGTAGTGCTGAAATTGGTGCGAGGTTGGGTAGCTCGTAATTCTACCCATAATTAGCGTATGATGACACACACTCTAAAGCATAAATTTTAGACAGCTACAAAGAATTGAAGGTCAGGTGTCTCACTTGATATAACAATAGGTAGTCTCCACTAATGATTGATCAACAACTCTAATAAAAAATTCTCTCTGTAGCGGTTTAATTCCACTTTTGTCATCTCTAGCCTCTCAACAACTAAGCAACCCTAAAATATAGCTCCTTAATACTTCTAAGTTCAGTTATTTCGGTAAGAACTTTGTATGTAAACTTAGCTAGAAGTATACAAATTGACTCTAAATTCTCTAAAAGTTGAAGGTTTTCATGCAAATATGTACAAGAAATTTAAAAATTTACCTAAAAAAGTAAAAACTCTAAGTAAAGACTACAAAAATTATATTCTAAATACTCCCCCACACTTAAACCCTACATTGTCCTCAATGTAAATTGACTTTTCCAATGTAAAATCAAGATGAAAATCAAATAATGATATGAAAACTAAGAAAAAAATAAGAGATAAATACAAAAATACAAAACCAATGGGTTGCCTCCCATTCAGCGCTTGGTTTAAAGTCATCAACATGACTCTTTACTCGCCCGTATTACTCCTCGAGAGGGAGAAAATCGCTAAACTCAAGCACATCTACCTCCACATAAGCGATGTTTTCGTAATATGGATTTAATCTATGGCCATTGACCTTGGAAATAGTCCCATATCGGAGACTAGTAATATCAACTTCACCATGAGGATAAACATTAGTATCAACATACGGTCCAATCCAGCAGGACCTTAGCTTTCCAAGAAATAGTTTAAGACGAGAATAAAATAAAAGAACTTTCTGTCCCACAACAAAATTCTTTCGAGAAATCATCTTATCATGGAAAAGTTTAGTCTTGTCCTTGTATATACGGGAACTCTCATAAGCATCATTACGTATCTCCTTTAGATCATTAATTTGTAGTTTTCTTTGTTTCCCCGCTTCATCATACTCCATGTTGCACATCTTTACCGCCTATAACCTTATGTTCAAGTTCAACCAGGAGATGACAAGCTTTGCCATAAACCAATCGATATGGTGACATACCAATCGGTGTCTTGTATGCCGTTCTAGACTCCCATAATGCATCGTTGATCCTCAAGCTCCAATTTTTCCGTGTAGTATTGACGGTTTTCTTTATAATGGACTTAATCTTACTATTTGAAATTTCATCTTGCCCACTAGTTTGTGGGTGATAAGGCGTACCAATCTTGTGTGTGACATTGTACTTCTTGAGAAGAGCATGGAAGGATTTATGAAAGTGTGAACCCCTATCACTGATAACCACACGTAGGGTTCCATATCCAATGAAAATATTTTCCTTCACAAACTCACAAACAACTTGAGAATCATTAGTTGGGATCGATTTAGCTTCCACCCATTTTGAAACATAATCCACAACAAGAAGTATAAAAATTTCCATACGAATTAACAAAAGGGCTCATAAATCGATTCCCCACACACCGAATATTTCTATAACAAGAATCGGTGTGAGTGACATTTGATTTCGAGCACCTAGATTTCCCATTCGTGACATCTATCACAAGATTTGCATAAAACATATGCATCCTCAAATAGGGTTGGACAATAATAGTCACTCTCAAGAACTTTGGGAGCGGTACGTTTAGAACCCAAATGCCCACCACAAGCATAAGAATGAAAAAAAATTAGAATGGATTGAAATTCAGAGTCAAGTACGCACATGAGGATAATTTGATCAGCACAGTATTTCCACAAGTAGGGCTCATCTCACACATACTGCTTGGCTATCTTCTTGAGCTTTAGCTTTTGAGAACTATACATTGTACTAGGTACCTGCCTCATAACCAAGTAGTTCACTATATCATCGTACCAAGGTATTGAATCTTCTATTGAGAAAATTTGTTTGTCTGGAAAACGATCTTGTAAGGGAAGTTCTTCCTCGGAAACAATAAGTCTACTAAGATGATATCCAACTGTATTCTTGACATCTTTCTTGTCTCTAATTTCTATGTCAAATTCTCGCAACAACAGAATCCAACGTATAAGTCTAGGCTTATCTTCTTTCTTCTTGAGTAGGTACCTAAGTGTTGCGTGATCAAAATAAACAACAACCTTGGTACCCACCAAATAAGATTTGAATTTTTTTAGTGCAAAAATATGCCCAACAACTTTTTTTCCATAGTAAAATAGTTAACTTGTGCATCGTTTATGATCCTAGATGCATAGTAAACCACGTGGGAAAATTTTTCCACACTTTGACCCAAAACGGCTCCAACTGCATAGTCATTCGCATCACACATCAACTCAAAAGGTAAACTCCAATCAGGTGACTTAATAGTAGGTACAATTGTCAAAAATTCTTTCGATCTGTCAAAGGCATCCTTTCAGTTCCTGTCGAAGTTAAAAGTAGCCTCTTTTTGCAACAATTTGCACATTTGCATTGAGATTTTGGAGAAGTCATTGATAAACCGCCTGTAAAAACCTACATGACCAAGAAACGAGCGAATCTCTCTCACCGAAATGGGGTATTCTAAAGTTTCTTATTAAGTTTATCTTTGCTTTGTCTACTTCAAGCCCTCGAGAGGACACAATGTGTCCAAGAACTATACCATGATTTACCATAAAATGATATTTCTCCCAATTTAGAACAAGGTTAGTGGTTATGCATTTTTTTAGAACAAGTTCAAGATTCTCTAAGAAAATATAAAATGAATCGCCATAAACACTAAAATTATCCATAGATACCTCAATGATGCGTTCCACATAGTCAGAAAATATACTAACCATACATCTCTGAAAAGTGGCAGGCGCATTGTAAAGACCAAACGACACCCGTCTATATGCAAACATACCAAAAGAACAAGTAAAAATAGTATTCTCTTGACCCTTCGGTGCAATAAAAATCTGATTGTATCCCAAATAACCATCCAAAAAGCAATGATATGAATGTTCCAACAACCTCTCTAATATCTGATCAATGAAAGGTAAAGGAAAGTGATCCTTCCGGGTAGCAGAATTAAGTTTTCTGTATTTTATGCATACTCTCCATCATGTTTGAACTCATGTAGGAACAAGTTCATCATCTTGATTTCTAAAAACGGTAACACCAGACTTCTTTTGGTACCACTTGTACTAGACTAACCCATTTACTATCAGAAATTGGGTAAATCACCCCACACTTAGTAATTTGAGGATCTCTTTCTTCACGACCTCCATCATAAGGGGGTTGAGCCTACGTTGAGCATCACGTAATGGATTTGCATCTTCTTCCATTAGGATTCTATGCATGCACATGGATGGACTAATACATTTGATATCAGCAATCGTCCAACCAACGACCGTTTTATGCTCTTTCAGAACCCTAATCAAGCATTCTTCCTGCACTGATGTGAGACTATTTGCAATAATGAACGGAAGATCTTCCATTTCACCCAAGTAAGCATAATTTAAGTGATCAGGTAGAGGATTTAGTTCTAGTTTAGTTGCCTACACAACAGAAGAATATTACCCGTTTGGGCTTCTTGTAGTACCGTTAGGGCATCACACATCTCCAAAAGTTACTTTGCAATGTCAATTTCCAAGTTAGGTATCCCATGGACGTCAATATCAATACTATCTTGTAATACAGTCCCAAGTTCATCTTCACTACTCAAATCAAGCATCTGTTGAGCTAACGAATCAATAACATCAATAGAGAATGCAAAATGGACATTATTTGGATAACGCATAACTTCAAAGATATTGAAGCGTATACTTTCTTTATCAAACTTTATAGTAAATGTCCCACTATCGACATCAATCTTCACCTTTGCAGTCTTCATAAACGATTTCCGTAGAAGTAATGAAGTAGATGAACAATTATATCCATTTTGCATATCCACAATATAGAAGTCAACCGGAAACATTAACTCATTCACTTTAATTAACACATCTTCTATGAGTCCCTTAGGAAATATAATGGACTTGTTTTCCAATTGAATGATAATCCATGTCTCTTTTAAAGGTCCAAGATTCAAAGAATCATAAATATCGGCTGACATCACATTAATGGATGCTCCCAAATCAAGTAAAGCACGATCAAACCTCTTGGTACCAATAGTAATTGGTACCGCGAAACCCTCAAGATCACTGTACTTTGTGGACATCTTCTTAAACAACATAGCTGAAGAACTTTCACCCACCTGCGTAATCTGGTTAGCAATTATCCTTCTTTGTGCATCATTCCTTCAGAAATTTAGCATACCTAGGTACCTGTATGATGGCCTCAATAAGTGGGATGTTGATTTGGATCTTGTTGAAAATATCCATAATCTCCTTATCTTGAGCTTACTTCTTTGACTTGGAAAAACGACTAGAAAAAGGTGTTGGAATAGTAAAAGTAGGCATTGTGTCTTTAGGTTGGCCGTTTGAGGTTGGATTTTCCTTTGGTACGGTTTCCACCTCTACCTCTTTTTCTACGCTGCCATTACTTTCTTCTTGTTGATTTGAATCTTGTACTTGCCTTCCACTCCTTGGAGTTACAACATTAGTGTGCTATCTTGGGTTCACAAGAGGTTGTGACGACAACTTTTTTGGAGCTTGTGCCTTCATTTGATTCATGTATGTAGCCAACTGTCCCATTTGAGTTAACAATTCCTTTATATCCATATCTTGCTTTTGCAGAATTGCATCCTGAAACTGAGCATTTGCATCTTGCTTCTGCATCATCTCTTCTAAAATGGAAGTCTAAGTTTGTTGTTGAGGTTGAGGATGAGATTGGAATTGTAGTTGTTGAAAACCACCATGTTGTCCACAAGATGGTATTGGGGCTGCAACTTGCTTGTGTGCATAAATGAAATTTGGGGTGATTTTTCCAACCCGGATTATTGATATTATAGTGGGGATCATACCTTTCCCTTGGATTAGGGAATAAAACATTAAACTCGTCCTCCTTTTCATATGAAGGAACAACTGCAGACGCTATACAGTGAATTTCCTTTTCAATGGTACTTAACCATTGTTCCGTATGTGAAGAGTATGTTATCTTGCTAACACTTCTGACATTTGAGTCATGCCAGGTATATAAATGTTGTGCATTCTAAGCCATACTCTCAATCAAATTAGTCGCCCGTGAAATTATCTTTTCAGTAAGTGTACCTCCTGCAGCTGCATCAATCAAGTTTCTTTTGTTCCGGAAGTAATCCTTCATAGAAGTATTGAATAATAAGTGTTGAGGAGATGTTATGGTGTGGGAACCTTGCTAATAACCATGTGTACCTCTCCCAGTATTCATAAAGAGACTCCCTAGTAATTTGCAGAATGCTACTAATTTCTTTACGAACAAATGCTGCCTAGGAAGTAGGAAAATACTTCTCAAGATATAAATTTTTCATTTTTGTCCATGTTGTAATACTCCATGGAGGAAGATAATATAACCATTCTTCTGCGAAGTCTAATAATGAGAATGGAAAATCTTGGAGCATAGCCGTTTCATTGTCTTCGGTTCCATGCCTAAGACTCGTGATCGTGTTCTGAAACTGTTGAAGGTGAAGATTTGGGTTTTCACGTGCATGTCCCTTGAACTTAGGTAGATGATGAATCAGATTCGACTTCATCTCCACTGGTGCAACTATGTTAATGCACAGTGGTTGCGAATCTAAACATGGATATTTCTACTCTCGCAACTTCTTCTCTGGAGGTTGAGGACTACTCATCTCTTCTAGAGATGGATCTTGTAGCAAAAATTAAGGTTCTTGTAGCACTGTCCCCTTGCAATTTTGAATTATGCACCTTGGGTAATCCCAACGTTTGGGTGCCGGAGATTAAGTACCTCAGAACAAAAAAATCTAGAAAATAAAATTAAAATCTAAAAATAAACCTAAAACAAAAATAAAATAAAATAAAATAAATAACAACTAAAACAAACTGCTCCGTGGAACCGGTGCAAAAATTTGATGTGTGTCGTGGGTGAAATCAAATTATTGTTCTTATTTCCACTTAATTAAATAATAATATAATGGAAGTCAAGTTTGTTCCGACAAGGAGCGAGGTATTTCAGTTGTTTAAAGTGTCACAATGGGGGGTTTATTTTGGTTTTGAAGAGAATAAAGCAATTAAAAGTAAAGTTTTAAGCAATGGGGAGATATATGATCGAGGAATCCTTCTTCCTTACTAGACAATTATTGAATTAGTATATTCATCTACTCATTATTAATCATAGACTCTCACCAACCTTAAAATAACATCTAGATCAGTGTTATCCCCTAAATTCTTTATATCACTGGATTCAGAAGTTCTCGCCTACCAGATTTTATTCGTCCTAACCACCTAGTAGTAGATCACTCAGGGTGTAATTTGGTCGAATGCTTTATATTTTTGGAATTTATAGGTTACTCCTAGTAGTTAGACTCTTAGATCAAGGTCCACTTACTAGTGTTGTTCATACACACAATTGCTCCACAGAATCCCTCTGCAAGGTATCGTGTTCTCTACTTGTGTACGAGCCAATAGACTATTACTTATCTTAACAAGTCAATTCATTTGGCCACCAAAACATTCAATCAATCATAAACGTTGTTTATAGTATAAACAAACGATAATCATATGAAGAACTCATAATAGATTTATATAATAACTCAAATCATGTCTAGAACTTAGAATTCATCCTCAATCAATTAGGATTTTAGCTACTCATGGATGTTGATTGTTTTAGAAAACTGGTAAAAATAGTTCGTTCGCTGAGACTTGTAAAGATTCCTTTTAGACCTAATGTTGATTTAAACTAGAAAATAAGTAAAATATTCTAATAATATTAGGAATAACTGGAACTCAGGATTCCACCAAAATCACTTCTAAATGATTTCTACAAGGATTCTTTAACAATTATAGCTCTTTTTTTGACTCTGTTTCTTTGTCGAAAGTAGATTTCTAAAATATTAATTGTAAATCACAAGCATGGCGCATCAAAATCTCTTAAGTCCCAGCATACACCATCAAACAAAATCACAACTAATTAAGAAAATCAGAAATCAATGCAAAAGTCACTTAGAATCAAAAATAATTACCATTCATTCATGAAATATGGCTTCCTCCATCGTCCCAGTTGTTGGGTTTAGCTCATCAAGCTCAAAACACTCTCAAAAGATTAGTACATGGCTCAAAAGTGCCTGAGAAGAAGAAAAGAAGCTAAAAATAATAAAATATGAAATATCCAACGTTTATAGGTGTTACAGATTAACTGTTGCAGTGGAGCTTGAAGATAAATGTTGCAAAACTAAAGATAAACGTTGCTGATGGGTTGAAAAAACCATTGCACCTGAAGATAAACGTTGTAAAGACGATGATAAACGTTGTTGGGTTGAAGAAATTGTCGCCGTATCCCTGTTCTTACTAGCAATAGCATTTTTTTTATCATGTTTTCTTCCCGAGCCTCCCCTCCTTATTATTCTTCCTCCTCTTTGCTATTTATAGTTTCCACAGACCCTAACAACTTATTCTTAATCGATAAGGACCTAAAAACCAATCCATAAAAAACTCAGATTCATGTAAATTCGAGTTAGTGAAGGAGAACTATTTTCCATCAAAAACATGGATTTTCCAGCTTGTTTCACGTCTTTAAAATCTTATAATTTATGTGTTTCATCCTCTAATGAATGTTGCTTCATGTTGATAAGGTTTAAACTTTTTAAAATCTCCCCAAAATCGATTTCAACCTAAATCAGATATACTCTTCACGTATAAAGAAACTTCCCGCCCTTTTTCAAATTTTTGAATAATAAAAAATGGGCGCCCCTATCCAAGCTACAGGTGCCTTTATCAACTATCCTGGGTTCCTTTAATAATTTTTCTCGGGTGCTTTTATTACTTTTTGAGCCAATTTTTCTACAAATGTTTATTTCCCAAAAATACCTACAAACACATAAAAAATCACACGATAAGTATAAAATTGAGCACTAACAAAATAGATAATTACGGACAAATTAGACACAAAAATATGTATATCAAATACCCAAAACTTATTATTTGCTAGTCCTCGAGCAAATCTAATCTAAAAATAAAATAACAATCCTAACTCACTTTCGCAGGAATCACGACTACATTTAGCATATGTAATAAGCCTCTAAACCCATAGGTGTCCCTATCAGACGAGTTATAGTCTCGTGAGGGTTTACAAGAGGTATACCCACAAAACCTTCTACACCAAATCCTAGTTATTGAGGGTAAACACTAAACAAACTATTTAGTTCGCATACTAAATTCTTCGGCTATAGGAATCATTACTCTATATGAGTCCAATTGTTGTACACGATTTTTTACTCAAGCATACTAAAATTCATATATAAGAAAACAAAGCTCTACTTAGATAGTCGTTCAACCACGATACTTGGAATCTATCAAAGTTCAATCACATGGAAAGATTTAGAAGATGGATATAGAAATGATGAAGTTTGCACATGTTGACTAAGGTGAACGGTGTTTCCTATATCTGTATGAAGCTCATTTCCAAGATGAATCCTAATGGATTGGGATACACTCCCGTTGGTCTTAATACTAATATCAATATCGACTCAACTGGTATATACAAGGGTCCCAGCGAACGATTTATTGAAAATCAAACAACTATCTTTATTTAAATGTACTGAAAACATGATTGGATCAAATGAATCCAAGCGCATGATCCTTATCAACATCTTACATGATAGTTCTTATGGATCCTGCTTTCCACGCTTGCTTAGGCGACGGGGACAGGGAGAACACACACATATTGCTATCAAAATGCCAGTACTCGATTTTTTTTTAATTTTTTTTACTTTTGTCCGAATAATAGTCTAAATAATCTCAAACACCCTACTCCATCCTGGCGGCGATAACATTTCGATACTGGTGCCCCACCAAATCACTTAGAGAAACAAAAATTTCAAAAATAAAAACAGCAGGTGATATGGTCGAGATAGACTCCGAGATATGGTGACAACTATCATGTTATTTCTAACACCTGAACTCTGTCCTTTTATAAATAAACCATTTAGCTGGGCGCACCAATTCCTATAGAAAAAATAGCTAAGTTTCCATCTACCTAGAATTGTTAGTTTTATCCTAAATTGTTCACAAGTTTCTATACTTTGGGGTTTCATATTTCAACTTAAAAGTTTTTCCCTTACCCCTAACTTAAATCTAACATTGTCCTCAATGTTCTAAAGATGAATGATTAAATGTATGAACAAGGAAAAACTGTTACCAATCGAGAGAAATGAGTTAAGGAAAGATATTACCGTGTCGCATAAGCATGGGTTACCTCCAAAGAATTGTTAAGTTTAAATTCTTCATCCAGACTAAGAAAGAATTAGTCACCTCATAAAATCATATAGCAATAGCCGGAACAATTGTGGGTCATCTGAATCAAATAGTGCTATCACAAATAAAAGGAAACAACAAAAAGCCAAGAAAGTGAACAAACTAAGTACAACCTTATCTTTATCCAGTGTCTTGTTTAAGACAACTACATCTAGTTGTGGTTCAGGTTCAGGCTCTATAAAAAGGTCTAAATAAAATATTTTCATGGGTTGGATTTCCTCACAGGCAGGATCAACAGGATCAGGTTGTAAAATCTGGAGTAACTCAACTAAGAACTTAGAAACACATAATAATAACCTGAATAATTGTGGATCCTCAAAGTCAATCAGATTTGACTCACACAGTTGACTACTATGAAGGTGGACATTCTTAAACAAATGTGTCGATTCTAATTCCCTAAAGTAATTAGGATTAGTCTTAAAACTTAATAACTGACACATTTGAAATTCATACGTTCCCACATATGGAAGAAAATATTTTGGTGGGAAAACAAAGTCAATCTTGGTATTATTACCTAGGTAAACCACATCGAGCAGAGGATGGATTTCTAACAACTGAACTTCTTTTTGGATATCAACAGGCTCAGGGAATCCAGTTTGAAGATGATCTTGTAAAATGGTAGAGGTGCATATGTCAAGTCCCAAGTGAGGGACTTTAAGCAGGAATACTTGACAATCACAAGAATCATCGGTACCCCCAAACTTAGGGTGGACATTACTCTTAGATGGACTAAAAACTACTGGTTGGATTCTAGAGTCCTTAAGGTCAGAACTACACTCAGCTTCCTCTATAGAAGGAAATAAGGTGGACTTATAAACTGGTAGAAGCTCAAAATTAGTTTTCCATATATTATAAGTGTCCATCAAAGGTGCAGAATATAACAAAGTATTCACCCCATTAATAACACTATCATCGTCAAAATCAAACCTAAAGTGGGCTAGGCATTTCTCTAATAGATCTTCTAACAAAGTGTTTGGTAAAGAATCTTGAACTAATGTTCCTATCATGTTCACCTCTTCAATGCATGTGTCATCTAGCTCAGGTGGTTGGTTACTAATATTGAAAATATTCAACTCATAGTCATATTACCAAAATATAAGTTCATAATACCATTTCGACAGTTAATGATCGCATTAGATGTAGCTAAAAATGGGCGACCGAATATCACATATATCTGATTCTCCGGTTCAGGGAAAGGTTGTGTATCAAGGACAACAAAATCCACTGGATAAATAAACTTATCGATCTCAATAAGAACATCCTTTATGATACCACGAGGAATTTTCACAGACCTATCAGCTAATTACAATGTTATCTAAGTAGGTTTTAAATCACTAAGTCCTAGATGGAGGTACACATGGTACGGAAGTAAGTTCACTAAGCTTTCGCTTTCGCGTACACATATCCTTAAGGAACTTGGCATAAGTAGGAATCTACCTAATTGTATCTAATAATGGAAGGTTGATAGTGACTTTCTTAAAAACCTCCAATATGGAGTTAAAGTTGGATTCCTTATTTGTTGGTGCTAAGAGTTGTGGGAACGGGGCTCTAGGAACAAAATTTGGATTATAAGGAACTGCATCGGGCTCTTTAGAGACTTCATCAGTCTCTTCAGCTACTGGCTCAGAAAGGTGAACTACAACATGTTCACTATCAGGCATGGTTACCTTGTTGTCTACCACTTTACCATCCCTAAGGGTTCTAATTGCATTCACATGATTTGATGATTTTTCGCCAGAAGATACTTCATGAACTCCTCTATGATTAGGTTGGGTATGACTAGAAAACTTACCTTTTTCCTTTTCTCTCAAAAACTCAACGATTTGACCAACCTGGGTTTCAAAATTGGAAATAGTCCGACTGTTAGCATGAACAATCTTTTGATTTTCTCGTAAACTTTGGTTGACAAACTGCTAAAAATCTTTTGTGTTCTGAGTTAACAAGGCGATAGACTGCTAAACTCATGATCGTCTTATCTATCGGATTCTGAAATTGTGCTGGTCCAGAAGGATTCTTAGTATAACCAAAACCTGGGGGAACCTTCGAATTACTAGAATGACCTTGACTCTGGCCCTTAGACCAAGAAAGGTTAGGATGGTTTCTCCAACCAGGGTTATAGGTTTCTGAATAAGGGTCAAACTTCTGATGGTTATCAAATCTAGTGTTATTATAAAGAGCATGGGCATACTTTTCAACAGTCTTTCTTTCCCAGAATGACTTGGGCTCAATTCCACAACTAGATTGACTTAATTCTAAAGCTTTTAGCCTTTTTGATATAAATGTTATTTTGGCATCTGATTCAAAAGATCCTTCTGCCCTATTGACATTTCCTCTACTTAGAAGAATTGTTTTCTGGGGCTCCCTACTATTTTCCCGTTGCTGGGTTTCTTCGGCGATTTCATTCAAAAATGTCATCTCATCATCAACAGTTTTATTTTCAAACCCACCTGTGCATAAAGATTCAACCATGGTTGTTGTCGAATAATCTAAACCCTCGTAGAGGATCTGAACTAGCCTTATTTTTTCTAAACCATGATGAGGACATTATGATAATAAGTCATTGAACTTTTCCAAATACCTATGTAAAGATTCTCCCTCTTGTTGAGCAAATGTGCAAATTTGCTGCCTAATAAATGATTTTTTATGCCTAGGGAAAAACTTCTGGAGAAAGGAAAATGTAAGTTGTTCATAGGTTTCAATGGACTCAGAAATCAAACTATATAGCCAAGATTTGGCTTTGTCTCTTAGTGAAAAAGGAAACAATCTAAGTTCCAATGCTTCATCATCTAGGTCCTTAATCCTGATGGTACTACATATTTCCTTAAAATCCCTAACATGAAAATAGGGGTTTTCATTTTATTTCCTTAAGCAGATTGGGAGCATCTGTATGGTCCCAGGTTTTAACTCATAGTTTGCTCAGCTAACTTGATACATGATGGACGAGAAGCCCTAGTCGGGTTCAACAAAGCTTTTAAAGTTGTCATTTCTGGCGCTATCAAAGGACTAGAAGTAACTTCTTCACACGGTATCAAGTTCTCAAAATTGAAATTTCCAAAAATAGGGCCCTCAAAAGAAGAGTCTTCGAGGTCCTCGTTTCAAGCGGTCTTGGCATACACTAAAAAAAATAATCATAATTGGAAGAGAATTCTAAAAAATTACAAGCAAGGCTGACTCAACCAAATCAAACCTATTGAATCTAGCAAACAAAAAGCATTGATGGCTCCACTTAGATTGTTTCTAGACCAGCTTATATTCTTTCAAAAGGAAACTAGTTACAGTTTTAACAAACCTCTTAGAACGATCCGAATTAGAATAAGTCGAACAGAAACAGGATAAGCTTTAAGAAACTTTGATAACCTTGTCTCTTTGGCGACGTTTCCTTGGGTTACAAGGCGTCTCGAATCTACTTAAAATAATCTTCCTGAACTTTGAGTTAGGATAACAGAGTAACCAATTCAATCTTTTTGAATGACTTTCCAATAAACCCGTTACCCTATCGGTCTCTTTCTAGTCAAATTTTAAGGCTTAGGTTCGTGTTTTGTAACGTGTTCCTAAAGCGGGCAAGAAGGAACGGTGATGAAATCCGAGTCCTTATCTTGTATGGCCAGTTCTTTCCATTTACTAGAAAATAAATCCGTATTCAGTCCTCAACATATAAGCACACGAAGGAGTCCAGAAAACCCACTGACAGGGGATTCGTGGGTGGTTAGAGTCTTACCTCCCGTACCAGATGAACGATGAACCGTTGAAGTCGACTCAGGTCACCGACTCCTATGTCAGTGTACGAACCCGAGGGCTGAGACAATATCGTAATTGTCGTCCTTTCTTGTTGCAGTTTATATTTAATAATACCCTTCTGTAGGGTTTTAAAAAAGTAATAAATGTCTAAAAGTCCCAAAAGAATAAAATCCGAAGTCTAAAAATAAAAGAAAAGTTACAAAAATAATAAAAGATTTCCTAATACAATTTTCTATAAACAGAAACAAATAAAACCCTAAAAATTAAGAAATTAAAGTTAACTAAATAAATAAAATAAGTTTGTCTTTCTTTTTCCGATCTTTTCGATTTATCTTTGACTCATAGTCTTTAATCAATCAATATAATCTTTGGATCCAATTTCTTTTTGATCCAAAACCTGTACTACAAAGAAACATACACAAAAACGTAAAATAGAACAAATAAAAATAAAAATAAAAATCTAATTAAACTAACCTAAAAAAAATAAAAACAAATCTAAAAACAAGTCCCCGGCAGCGGTGCCAAAAACTTGATCGTTTTGGAAAAGTGGTAGAAATAGTTTATTCGTTGAGACTTGTGAAGATTCGTTTTAGACCTAATTTTGATTTAAACTAGAAAATAAGTAAAATATTTTAATAATATTGGGAAGAACTGGAACTCAGGATTCCACCAAAATCACTTCTGAATGATTTCTACAAGTATTCTTTAACAATTATAGCTCTTTTATTGACTATGTTTCTTTACCAAAAGTAGATTTATAAAATATTAATTTTAAATCACAAGCATGGACAATCAAAAGCTCTTAAGTCCCAGCATACACCATCAAACAAAATCACAACTAATTAAGAAAACCAGAAATCAATTAAAAATCAATGCAAAAGTCACTTAGAATCAAAAATAATTACCATTCATTCATGAAATATGGCTTCCTCCATTGTCCCAGTTGTTGGGTTTAGCTCATCATGCTTTAAACACTCTCAAAAGATTGGTACATGGCTCAAAAGTGCTTGAGAAGAAGAAAATAAGCTAAAAATAATAAAATAGGAAATCTGTAACGTTTATAGGTGTTACAGATTAACTGTTACAATGGAGCTTGAAGATAAATGTTGCAAAACTGAAGATAAACGTAGCTGATGGGTTGAGAAACCGTTGCAGCTGAAGATAATTGTTGTTGCTGGGTTGAAGAAATCGTCGTCGTATTCCTGTTTTTCACTAGCAGCATCACTTTTCTTTTTTTTCTCCTGTTTTCTTCCAAGCCTCCCATCATGATTTTTCTTCCTCCTCTTTGTTATTTATAGGTTCCGGAAACCATAACAACTCATCCTTAATCGATAAGGACCCAAAAGCCAATCCAAAACAAACTCAGATTCATGTAAATCCGAGTTAGAAATTGAAACTCTTTTCCGGCAAAACCATGGATTTCCAGCTTGTTTCACGGCTTTAAACTCTTGTAATTTACGTGGTTCATCCTCTAATGACTGTTGCTTCATGTTGATAAGGTTTAAACTCCTTAAAATCCCCCAAAAATCGATTTCAACCTAAATCAGATACACTCTTCACGTGTAAAGAAACTTCCCGCCCTTATTTGAATTTTTGAATAATGAAAAAGGGGTGCCCCTATCCAAGCTAAGGGTGCCTTTATCAACTAGCCTGGGTGCCTTTAGTAATTTTTCTCGGGTGCTTTATCACTTTTTGAGCCAATTTTTCTACAAATGTTTATTTCCCAAAAATGCCTACAAACACATAAAATCATACAATAACTATAAAATCGAGCACTAACAAAATAGATAATTACGGACAAATTAGACACAAAAATATGTCTATCAGATGTAGAAGCATCCATGTTATACATAAGAGTTAGAGAATTCGTCATGCTGATGAAATCACTCCAAACCCTAGTTTTTTCTCCTTGTGTTGTTGATCTCCTCCAAGACTTGTAAAGTTGTGTAAAAAAAGTCTCATCTTAATGTCTTGGAAGTCTCCTTATGTAGTACTCATGATATCTAGGGCTTAAAATTCCGGGACCGGGTTTTTCTATTTTTAGAAGTCCAATTCGCACTAAACAATTTTAATTACGGTTGGTTACTCTCCCACGACCTAGTTGTAACCAAATAAGGGTTTTTGGATGAATTTTCATGGTCACTTACGGCTGGGTCGTGAGGCATTCCTAGCTGTAACTGAGCCTGAGTTTTTAGGATTTCTCCTTTACTGGTTTGGCCATAACTCCTTCATCCGACGTCATATTGACCTCATTCTTTTTGTGTTGGCTTCATATTTTCGTCCTATACAAGATAGTATCTTCAACATCTACACATATTTTTATCACAATTTACGGATAGCTTGGATGGCCTGGACCTAACCATAAGTTAGTCTGGAATTTTTGTCTCAACAATTCAACTTGTCTACGGATAGGTTGTGAAGTATTTCCTAGTCGTAAATATAACCCGGGAACCTATCTTGAACATTAGTTCTTCTAAATCTAGGTTAAAATGATTTCCCAGCTGTAAACCTGACAATATCTTCCCAGTTCTACGGCTAGCTTTTGATGTTTTCCTAGCCGTAAAGCTTCTAGATTTTCACTCCAAATGTGTACTTTTCAACTCTAACTTTTAACTTTCACTTCGGAACAAACCTTTTTCTCTTAACTCTTTTCAACACCATTTCCATTGATTTTCGGATGATTCACCTAAAGAAACAAATAAAATAGAAAAAAAAGTAATAACAAGATACTATGCAAGAAATCTAACTAAAACAAGTATGGAATTGACACTATAAAGATACAAAATATGCCCTTATCATTAGCCTAAACCGAACCGAAATCGAATACATATATCATTTTAGTCATTTATTTTCTATAATTTGATTGTAGCCGTCAAATTTAGGTTTATAGTTTTATTGCCTTTCCTGGCAATAGAACTTCGATCTAATATTTCCTTTTTCTTCTCCAGTTATCCTCTTTTAAAACCACCACCACCACAACTTAACTATCTTTAATCTCCATCCTTTTTTCATGGCCTGGGTTTATCTCTTACCACCACCAAATTATTTTTCTTCTTATTCTTCTTCAAGTTTAATAAAGTAACAAACATCACCATCATTCCAACCTAGAAGCTAGAGTAGAAGACACTGAATATTTTTAATTATAAAGGTATTACATATATCATTTTGTCTCCTTTTTTTCTTTGATGTTGATATTATGAGTTAAATTTGAATTGATTTTGATATTATGAATTAGATTTGGATGTTACAAATTTGGAAATTAGGATTTTGTAAAATTAAAAACATTTGGGGAAATTTCAAAACTAGAGTTATTTAGGTTGATTTCACAATAATTGAACTGGGTTATGCTTAGTGTTGATAACTTTTGTTGATTCATTGGAGGATAGGTAAACTAGTTGATTTACACAAGAAATTAGGGTTTCATCATAATAATATTGTCTGTTAGAATTTTACAATTATGAAAATTAGGGTTTTATAAAATCATAAATAATTGGGTATTTTGCAAAATTAGGGCTCTTTTGGTTAATTTAGATACTAATATGAACTGTGTTGAGGTTTATTTTTATAAATTTTGTTGATACATTGTTTTATTTTAATTGATTGTTTTTATGATACTATTGAATCTCTTGACATTAATTCAGAATTTGTTGAAGTACAAGAAGTTGTTGAACCATTTAGAATATGGGTTTTGATCCTTTTCATGAAATTTTTTGTTTATTTCCTGTGAATTCCATGTTTTAAGCATCTGTATTGGATTTATATTATTTTGTACCTAGTTTTGCTTGAACTATAATTTACTTGTTATGAGTACAAGAATTTAGATGAGACAATTAAAGATCACTAATTACGTTAGGTGTAGTTGAAGTTTTCTTAAATTTAGACTTTGATCTAGTTATCAAGTTACGCTTGTGTTGGAATTGTAGAACACTATATTTAAGGATAATAAAATATTAGAAACATGTTAGATGCAACAATGAGTTACATTTTTGTATGTACCCTGATTTTGGAATTTGGACTTGCAATTTACAAGTATACTTGATACCTAATGCTTTTAAGTTGCTTAAACCCTACTACTTACTTAAAGTTTTAAAAACACCATGTGTTTCATGTTTACATTTTCAGTGAACTAGATGCTAGATGCTGAATTACCAGAATTGTCGTTATATATCGACTTGAAAGTAGTATAATAGATAGTACAATCCCAACCGAGTAACTAGGCCGAGTCACAGACTACACATAATCCAATTATAATTATCCACATATGTAAATCGACCTATTAAATCCACATCTGACCGTTCAAAACGTTTTGATGTGTTTATACCCACAACTCCTTGAAATATATTAACAAAATATAAGAAAGATTTGGATTTTTTTTACGTTATGTTCTTCCAACTATTCCTATTTTGTTACAACTAGACCTTACTTCCTCTATTATTCAAATTCTCTCCTCTAGGTAGCTAGTAGCTACAAAAACTTCACATACTGTCATCTCTTTTCTTTTAAATCTCATCTTCTCGAATTCGATGGTATTCTCTAATCAGTTATTGACATTTCTGATCGAGAAAAAAGTTGAGAAAAAGAAAGAGGTTTTGTTTCGAAAATACAAATAAATAGTAACAACTTGAGTAACAAATAGTCTAAATTGAAGGGATTTGATGGAGTCTACGCTCTCCTCGATCCATCACGCTTTTCTTCCTATATTCTCTGATCTTTTTTTCCTCTGATCTTTTTTTTTAAGTTTGATCTCCTGCCGTTTCCTTTAAAAAAAATCTCATACCAAGTTATTCAGGAATAGGATTTACTCGGACTCGGTCCGAGTCATTATTGATTCGGCAAGTAAATGTTAAAAACTAGAGTCGCCCGAGTATTCAATGATCATATCGTCCAAAGCCCGATCCCCCAGTTACTCGCGAGTAATTAGGCTGACTCAGGCGATACATATTACTTAGATATAGTAGTGTTGATCTTTTTCTGAATTAAAAAAAAATCATATAAAAACTTGGATGTATGCTTTACATTATATGGAAAATGCATTATCACTGTTAGGAAACGTAAAACCATTGTTGTAGTATGACATCACTTTGATATAGAAGAGCCACCTTCAAAATTATTGTAACAGAAGATTTGTTGCTGATCCTGTGAAGAATGGGACCTCTAGTTTAATTGTTCATCTAAAGAGATGTAGGTTAATAGTTATATAACACAAATAATGAGAAGGAAAACTCACAGAAGTGAGAAGTCTATTTTGTATTAGTATTAGTATATGTTTTAATGTGTTTAAAATTGCAAGAACAATAGTTTGTTTTGTATTAGTATTAGTATATGTTTTAATGTGTTTAAAATTGCAAGAACGATAGTTTGTAGCAGGTCGAGCATTTTCAGTTACCTATTCTCGATATCTTTTATTAAGAAATTTGGTTTTCGGATATGTGAAACTAGACGAAATTAAAATTCTATATTTAAAGTTGTTGTTTACAGAAACCGGTCGGTTATGTATCGAATCGAGTTTCTTAATGATTATCATGGTTTTCAAATCAACATAACCGAGGTATTTGGTTCTAGTTTTGGTTGGCTCAATAACTAAACCGAACCGAACTGCACCATGTGCAGACGCGTGTGTGAAAGTCATACTAGCCATTTCCTAAGTCATCCCCTCACACAAAATTATGTTGGCCCAAGGATCATACTTAGAATCTCAAGTATCCTAGATATAAGGAGGACACTCGTCTTTAGTTTTCCTTATGTGGGACTAAAGGTTAAATTTCATTTAAAATAATCAAAATAACTAGTGAACCTTAGTGACTTATAATAAGTGTTAAATTAATATGTTTCTAGTGTCAAATCCATGCTTGTTTTAGCTATAATTCTTGCATATTACTTTTTTGTTACTCTTGTTTTCGATCTTATGTGTCATACTAGGTGAATCATTCAAAAAGGAGTTACAAAGTGCTAGAATGAGCGAGGAAGTAACCCATTATAAGTGAAGGTGGTCCAAAAAACAAGTTCAACTCATCCAAAATCAGTATTTCTTAATACCATATGGAAAAGGACGTAGAAACAAAGAGAGCGCAAAAAAAAAAGAGGTCATTCCGACATTGGACGAAGAAGCTATGAGCAAAACAAGATAATATTAAGGATTTAGTTCACAGACCGTAGAGGTTTGCAAACCGTACCATTCTGAATTTTGTAAATTTGGCACGCTTTTGGACTTCTAAAACAAGGAAAATACTATCTCTGAAGGATTCTAAACCCTAAAAAGAGAGGATACTTGATGCCCAAGCATTGAATGCTATAAAGAAGACTTTTAAGGCTCAAACAAGAAATCTTTGAAGTAATATCATATACTCTACATCTCATATTATGATTAGATAATTCTTTTGTTGATTAAGGATGAATTTAATGTTCTAAGCGTGAAGCTTTATTAGTTAATACAAGTTTGTTTCAAGTTATTATCAGCATCGTTTGTTTTCACTATATCTAAGGTTTCTTATTGATTACTTTAATTTTTTGGAGTGCACGCTAGATTAATATATTGATCATTCTATTGCTAGTAGAGAGTTGAGTGATCCGTAATTTTCGAACACCACTTACAAAAGTAGAGAACGAGAGACCTTGCAAAGGGATTCTGTGAAGAAATCGTGTGTGAAGACAACACTAGGAAGTGGAACGAGCATACTGAGTCTAACTACTGGGATCAAACATAAATTCACAAACCTTAAAGCGTTCGATCGAGTTACACCTTGTAAGTGTACCTCAAGGCGGCTCAGTTCGATAGAATCTGGTAACTAAGCATACCTGTTATCCGGTGATACAAAAAGTTTTGGGGATAGCTAAGCATACCTACTATTCTACAGTTGGTGATGAATGATTCCGACAAAAGATAGATAAGTATACTAACCAAGTCAACGTTTAGTAACGACGAACGACTCCCTAATCATTTCTTTCAGATTATCTCTTTGTTGTTCTTTTTAGTTAATTAAACAATCCCCCTTGGTATTATTTTTATTATAGCTTTTCTAATCTAAATAACATCTCAATTACACATCTCTTTGTGGGAACGATCCTTACTACTGCTATATTACTAGTTAATTAGTGGAAAATATCTTGAGCAATTTGTGACACTTATGACACGCATCAAATTTTGGCGCCACTGCTGGGGAGCAGTTGCTAATTGATTTGTTATTTGTTTTATCTTGTTTTAGTAGTTTAGATATTTTCACCTTTTTTCTTTAGTTTTTTTAGATTTTTAGGTTTTTGGTGTTAACAACTCGTTGAAGGTATTCAAATATCGTCAAAAGCGGGAGGTAAATTCTAAAGGATGTAAGTATTATTTTTTGTTTTTGGATTTAGATTTTTATTTAGATTTTCTCTTTTATTCTTGTGAGTCGCCATGTTTCCATTCATAAATAATATGTACGGTGTACAAGATCAATCATATAATAGTGGTAATCAATACGGTTTTCAATCCCAATCTAATGACAACTACCAACCATACCAAGGGTATAATCAAAATCAATCTTTGTGTTGTGTTCAATATTCTACGGAACCTTATGGTTATTCTCATACATGCCGACAACCTTACAACGGGTAAGTAAGTGAACAACCACAGGGACGAGAGGATAGTTATACTTCTAATCAGTTGTTTTCTAGTAATATGTAGATGTCAGAGAGTTTGGAACTAAAAAATTATGATAGCATATCCAAACCCACTTTTATTGCTCATATTTTTGAGCGTTCTCTCATTCAAAGGGAAGAAATATGGTCTAGAGATTCTATTGTGAGTAATGTTAGAAAACGTGTTAACATCAGAAAACTCTCTAAATAACACGATCAACCGGAAGAAGATGGAGCATCATAGGAAACTCTTCAGGATATTAATAGGGTCATACATAAGGAATTCCAATGCCGTTGGATAACAAAAATTATGAGGTTGACAAAAATTCTAATGACGATTACAAAAATGAACAACCTTTGGAAAGTTATTGTAACAATGATGAAGTTATTCCAACTCCAGATCATAATAACGATCATTCACCAATTCAAATGGAGGAGACTGGTTATGACATATTTATTGTTATAAATGGTGTAACATACTCAAAAGAAAATCTTAGGATTTGGACCGATGAACTAGAATTCATGGGAGAGGACTGTGATTCTTATAATGAGATTGTTGACGAGATGGTGATTGAGAATGAGACTAAATTGATTGATTTCCTGGAAGACCCAATTGAGCTTGCCAAGGATAATAATGATGCTGAGGTTTTGGTTAAAGAAGACATTGATGAAGAATAGCTCTTAAAGAGTTTGATAAAGGACCATGATATAAATGAGGTAAATAATTCATTGGATTTCTTTAAGAATGATAAGGATCCCGTAATAAAGGAGATCGTGAAAGGTTTGTCTAATCATTTGCATAGTTATATATCTTTTGATCCTCCTCCGCCAATCAAAATAGTTCCCCAAAAGGTTGTTCCGATTTTTAAGGAGTTAGATCACTTAGGGTTGAGTAAATATGTGTTAGTACCTAAAAATTGATTCTAGGGAAAATAATGTACTGTAGAAGTGCATTCTTTAGATTCGGAAATCAAAATCGTACATGGCAACCCTAAACCACGAAAGTAGCCGTTACGCCCTGCTTCACTCACAAGGAGAGAAAATGAGTTGATCTTAGGGAAGGGAAGCAAGGAAAGTTGAAGGAATTTGTGTGTTGAATTGTGTGTAAAGATGTTGAACTATTGAGAAAATAACAGAGCTTAAGAGAATGATAAGCTTGTTCTATTTTCTGAATGGGATAGGGAGCCTTTATAATAGTTGAGGATTCACACGTTTCCTTGTAAAGTATTGAATGTAGTAAAGAGATGGAGAAGTTGAAGTTGTGGGAATAATGGTATAAACGCCTTAGAATCTTCGGGAGACCATTATTCCATTACTCCATTACTCCCTTAACCGCTTCAGCCTTAAATGACTTTGTAACTTCCTTATCATGGGGTGTTACCGCACCGCATGTTGCTGTAACCACCCGACCAAAACCCCATGAAGAATCCCCCATGTAATTATTTTGATTTCTCGTAGGCATTTAGTGGATTCAAAGACTCAAAGCATGTAAGTTGTGTTAGTTGAAACAAGTAAAGACGGTGCTAGTATAAACCAACAGTGAAAGAGATGTACATAGGTAAAGAAAATGGGGAAGGATAGCGTTAGCACTAGAGGCGCCAACATTGGCGCTGATGCTAGCGCTAGCGTAGCTAGTACTGTTGCCAGTGCTGCCGCTAGCACTTCTAAGGCTTGTTTGGTGCGTGCTTTGTTAACTTTGTTGATTTTTGGCTTTGTCCTGGTCTTTAGGAACATGTGTGTGCTACTCATTGGTGTTGGGAGCGTGTCTAGGGTTCTCTAAGGCTAACACTCGCTAGTGCTATGGTTATTGCCTGTGCACCACTATCTTTGACATTCGTTAATGTCGTAGCCATATTTATGGCCTGTTTAGGGTTTCTCAACTGTATGAGATTTAATGTTAGCATTTATCATACAAAATATTTTCAAGAGATTCAGATATGGAAGTTTGCAACTTGAGACAATGCTTGATGCGACTCTACAATTAGATGGTTTGCATTCTAATTATTTTTTTATTAAAATATAACGTAGCCTCTATTTCTGAATGTTTGCAATTTTGTATGATCAGTAAGTTCTGTTTTATACAAATAGCTTGCATGGATGCACATGAAATAACGAGGATTTTAGTTAAGTAAGACTCTGAAATTTATATGGCGCATATATATACAAAAGAGATACATGGCTAATTTAGCCATGAGCTGAGTATGCATTCTTAATTCTCTTGCATAATGTAAGATAGCAGTATGGATTTATAATTCTGATGTCGGGTCAGGAAATTATTCATATTTATTTCATGCTTCTGCAGCTAGGCGGAAAACAATATAACAACTTTCTCCCTTGTTAAAAATCCACTATCAACATTAAGTCCCCTGCTTAGCGCAGAACAATAATTTTTCGTGGTAAGCACTAGATGGTGATTATTTATTTATTTTACTGACATAAGAAAAATAAATCAACGAGCTTAGTTGTCAGATGTTACCAGGAATTTTTATTTGGTGACGCTCCATTGATCCAAATAATTGTTGAAGGGGCAATAGTTGATGCTGTAGTACTTGAAGGTGATAGAGTATCATCTGGAGAGTGTAGAGATTCATTGGCTTCACTATAACGTTGTTGAGCTTTAACCAGGTACGCTAGAGTTTGTAGAAATTTTCCTTGATGTTGGTTTATATAAGCATGTATTTGTATATCGATACTATATACATAAAATAGAACCAAACCTTGCACGTGATTTCCCAGTTGTTGACATGAATATTATTCGAACCAATTGTAGATGTCTATCAATCAGGAAGATAATACTACCACTGCTTCTAGTCGTGATATAAGCGAAAATTCTGATGTTGTTTCTTTAGATGGTGTGCCCAGCATCTATCTTAAGCTCTTTGATGGTATTGTTGAAGAGGCTGCTGACTCTGATTATGTTGGCAACTTCATTTTGAACATCAATAACGTTCATCAGCCTCAGGGTATTTATCCACGGTCTCTTGTCAAGTGTTGTTTACAGAAAAGAGAGTACATTCCTTCAATTGTTGATTTAAAAAGTTCAAAATTCCTTTTCCCGAATGGAAAGGATGGGTTAAGGTTATGTTGAAGAATCCTCAAGTGAAGCTGGTTTTGAGAATGCTAAGATATTCTATGTTGTGCAAGAGTCTGAGACTTTGAGGATTAATAAGAAAACGAAGGGTCTGCTTGCATTTGCTTCTCGTTGGTGTGGTCCAACTCATTCAGATGCATGTTTTTGGGGTGAGTTAACCATCACTTTGGAGAACGTGGTGGTCTTGTTGAAGCTTCCCGTTGTTGGTAGCATTCCAGTTGAATGGTCTAAGCGGGAGATG
Source organism: Papaver californicum (assembly GCA_023531435.1). Lineage (NCBI taxonomy): Eukaryota > Viridiplantae > Streptophyta > Magnoliopsida > Ranunculales > Papaveraceae > Papaver > Papaver californicum. The sequence goes on along the minus strand of JAJJMC010008370.1, from coordinate 6,584,835 downwards.
AAACATGGCACTATCCTTACTCGGAAGATAGAAGAGTTGCAAAAGTTTGGTCATGTAATAACAAGAATTATTCGACTTGGATTGATTACTGGTGGGATAAAAGTACAAGTGGTTATGGCTTTGTTGTTGACGATCTGTATTGCTGCATTCCTTGTACTTTGGATTTCTAGAGGCGTGTTCGAAAATTCTCCTAGAGGCCAATTGAAGCCTTCACTTATTTCGGTTATTGTTGCTCTTGCTAGTGGAAAGATTCTTCCTCTTGGTAATTTGATTCTTGGCTCTTTATGCTCTCATTTAGATTCTTTCATTCGTGACGTGAGGATTTCCAATGGTCATGTCATGGTAGAGTCTTTTATCCCTGTTATTTTTATGCAAGCTTGGTTGGTGGAACATTTTCCTGAATATGCGCCAAAGGCCAATCCTTATTACCTAAGTACAAAGATAGAGTATGCTAAAATACTCTGTTGGAGTAAGAAGAAACCTTTTCCTATTAGTCTTATTAGTTTAATAGACAATGATAAAAAGGTGAATTTCAGACCTTGGGGTTTGAGGCTTTCACACGTGATTCCTCCAGAGACTTTTGTTGAGAATTCAGATATTGTCCTACGCTCTGGATCAAATGATGAGAGTAATATTGCTACATCCTGTGAATCCACTTATATGAATAGTTGTACTCCTGGGTATATACTTGATGTTTGCTCTGATATTTACGTCATGCAGATTTATAACATCGATAAGGAGGCTCAATAGATGGGTTTTGATCACTCTATTCCTTGTTACCGTACTAAGGCGCTTCCTATTGACGTTCTTCAGCGATCCGAGGGTGCTCATACCATTCCTGATCGAAATATTCCTTTCTTCCAGGATGATAGGAAAGGACCTATCACTGATGAATATGCCAGTTTCTGGAACGCATAGCTTGCCCTTCTTGAGGATTTCGTGTCTGGTGAGCCTTTTGATGTATGCGGTGAGCCTTCTGCGAAGGAGTTGGAAGCTCGAACGAACTTGAAAATTACTTCTGGAGCGAGGCATGACATTATTGTCAACTTGACACATGTATCTCAAAATATTCTTCGTTTAATCACCATTATTTACTCAGTAATTAAGTATTTAATTCATTTCTTACAATCATGGTTCCCAGAACACCCCGCACCTGATATTACATCGGACGTTATTCCTCTTCCTGGGGCGAAGAGACCACGGATAATTATGCCCGAAAGTGGAGACCGTCCTTAGAAGAAGGTAAGCATATTGTGTTTTCTTTCTGTATGAAGTACTTTTGTACCTTGTCCTGACAGGCATCTTTACGTAGTCTGGAAGTATAACTCGTCAAGCTGACTTAATTATCCAACCGTTCAAGTTTGGCGTCCCAGCTGTCATTGGATCCTCAGCGCCTTATGCTGTAAGTGTAATTTCTTTTGAAAATTCTTGAATTGTAGGAATTTTTGTTTTGTTGAAATTAATGAATTTTGATTCTTTTGAATGATCATCATTCTTAGATAACCAGCAACACGGATATTCTAGTATCAGGAAGTACCGTTATGGTTGGAAGCACTGAGGAAGAAGGTCGAGATGACAATGGACCTTAAGGATCGTTTCAGACTGAAGAAATCAAAGAATCCGGAACTGCAAACGGAGAACTCGTTGGCGAGTCGTACTATGAGATGCCTTTTGCTTCCGATGGATTAGCATACCTCCAAGTAAGTTTTCTCTATTTTTTTAGAATCATAATAACATTATTATAGATCTTAAAACACCAAATGTGTAAAATCAAACATGATTTCATGAAAGACTTTAGTAATTTCCGTTGTTAGAAAAATTCAGATTCGGGTCTTCTTACCGTAAAGCCGTATAATCTTCGTTCGAAGTCGGAATTAGGTGGTTGAACCCTATTTCTTTAGATAAGAGGTAAATATAACTTCTGCAAAAAGAATTTCTGATTCTGGAGTTCGTTTGCTAGGTGAAAATACTTGATACTGAGCGTCCAGAACTTTTTCAGGCAGAATTCTGTAGGTTTTCAGCTGTCATGTAGTCGACCGTTTTGTCTTCCATTATTATATAGCTTCTCCTATTAACACACCCTTTAAAAATGTGATAGTATACATCTATAAGAATCATTTGGCATATAAATCATCCCCAAATTCTTTACCAATTAGCGTCAGTTTCAGTTCTTCCAGAGGGTTATGGAAAAACGTTTTTGACGACATTTTTGCGAAACGTCCCATATATTTTCTAAACCATATGCCATGACCCAAAACACTTTTTAATGATTTTTTAGGTTACTAATGGATATATTTTATTAAATTTATGATCTATGCTTCAATTCCTTGTGTTTAAGCCATTTTAGCTTATTATTTCTACAATGTCTCTATTTTTTAGGGGGGAAATGAATCAAATCAGAGAGACGAACTTGTAGGTAAAGAATTGGAGATTCCATGAGCCGTGGAGTTGGTGATGCGTATTTTCTATCTCCAAATCATGAGCAATCTCCTTCTGATGTGGTTGTTGAAGAAAGTGCTCTGAGTGGCATTGTCATACAAAATGTTGATATGATGGAGATTGTTCCGGTTAAATACCCGAATGTGGGAGTTACTTTTGACTTCAAGTTTGATATAATTCGTCATGGACATGTGTGCGTCATAGGCTTCACTTTTTTGTCCGCCTACGCTGAGCTATATACCAAAGTATGGAAGAAGTTTGGCCACTTCTTTATAGGTAACCCTAACAACTATCGTACTCTAGAGAAGAATGTATCTATGTTGCTGCCAACTGTGCATAAGATGTTTTCTATTCCCGTAGAGAAATTTCTGAGGTGGTGCTTCAAGACTGGAAAGATTCCTTAAATGAAGCTGAAAGAGCTGATCTTAATGTTTTATGGCTCCGTCGTTATTTAGAAGCTATTGAAAAGCATTTGCAGGAGAAAGGTGTATTTTTCCAAGGCTAAATGTGAAGTTGATATGCTTTCTTGGGAGTTAAAGTTTGCGACTGAGACTCTTCAAAAACTGGAGAAGACATATGATGAAGGTGTTGAACCAGTTTTCAAAGAGTTTTCCTAGATTTCCTAGGTTTTATAGGTTTTTGATAGATACGACTCTTTGTGGTTTTATTCTGGGATTTTGAGTTGGTAGAGATTTTTCTATTTTGAAGGAATTGCAAGAATATTTTTTTTGAAAGAAATAATACTTTGCTTGATTAATAAATCAAAATCCTAAGTATGAATGCAAGATACTGCAAACATTTTTGATGAATTATAAATATTGCATAAATAGGGAAATGTTATGAGGTGGTGGTAGACTGCTTTAAGCGTAATGAGTTTTAAGATATTTGCCATGTATGACCACTTCTTCTCGTTTATCAGTATTGAGAAGCTTGTAGTAACCGCCAATGAAGGCTTCAACGACGAGATACGACTCTTCTTCAGGAGAGGCTGTAATTTTCCCCATTGTATTTCTGACATAGAAGGAATTGGGTTCAGGCCCCTTATCTTCATGACATATCTTATGAATGCCCGGGTTACTAATTTCCTCATCTTCAATAGAGGAATTACCATACCCATTTGATAAAATTTTGAAAAGGATCATCTTCTCATTCACATCGCCAAGTCAGAATAGGGTTGATATCCGGGTCAAGTCCCCATGCTTTGATGGGACGTGGGATCGCTGGTTGCATAGAAGTTTGTTGGATATGACTTACTTGTGTGGGAAACCTTCGGACATATGATGTCGTGTCCTCTCCTAGCAACTGCTTCACATCCATGTTCATCTGATATGCAATCTTCGAGATTTACTGGATTGTTTGAGAGTCTTGGTAGTTTTGGCGCTGGTGAATGAGATATACATGATTTTATCTTGTTACTACGGGACCATGGACATCCCAGAATCATGTCATAATTTGGATCCTCCTTGACGATGTCAAACTTGGTATGTGTTTGGGTGTCACCCATTCTTACCTCAAGAGTGATATAGCCATAAGCACTCTGGGACTTCCCCTCAGAATTCTTGATTACGGTTGGCGAGTGTGTGGTATCGTGCTTGGAAATTATCGCAACTTTCGGAGTCTTGATGGTGATGGTATTAGCGTCAGTGCCTGCATCGATCATTGTTTGCTCGAACTTGGTGTCTTTGAGGCAAATGGTGGTGAGAAGTCCCCATCTAGGCTTCTCGTCGTGCTGGATGACTATGTCTTCCGAGGCGGAATTGGGATACACAGTAGCTTCTACAAAGAGTAGACGCTTACCCGATACAATACAATTGAGAGTAGTAAAAATATCTTTGTGTTGTACCTTCGATGAGGTGCTGACTTAGTACGCTTAGCCTATGATGCCGATTGAGGTGCTGACTTTCTCTTTCCCCCTTCATTAGTGATAACACCTATGGAGTGTTGGGTAGAATGTTGTTTGTTCACCAAACGTCTACTTCCACGGGTGTCTCCCTTGATTTCTTCTCTGACGGGTCTTGTTCTTTCCAGCAAGGTCCGGGGCAGTTGTTGCTGATTTCTTGGCGGCCTCATGTAGCTCAGAGAAGGTTTAAAATCATAAATTTTCTAACAAAGCACGATAAACATGAATCATACCATTGATGTAAAACTCCACCAATTGTTGCTCAGTCACGTTCTGGTCATGGCATTCGAGAGCTTGTGTTCTGACTCTTGATGTAAGGGGGTTGGTGTTGACGTAATGAATATCGATCTTCTTTTCCACGATTTTGCAGGAGCCTTTTCTGTTGTTGTTGACTCCTTTCTGGTATACGATCGACGACAATTTGTATTTCATCATCTTCTTGGGTATTAGCTCTTGACGTGTTAGCTTCGTTCTGAGTAGTGGCCAATACTTGACTTTCAACCAAGGTTTTTTGCCGCTTCATTAAATCAGTTATGGTTGGTGACACATTCTCCTTGTTTTTGTCACCTTCAGTGGTACGAAGATGAGTCTTGGTATTTTTAGTGGTGGTGTTTTGAGGAATGATCTCTTGATTGTTGGGGTTAGGAGTGGGTGTTGAACCTCAATTGGGGTTGGTTGCTGAACCTGACCTAAACTCCACCATTTTCTTAGATGACTGAAGAATTGATTTTCATATAGTTGAAGATTTGGATTCGTGACCGAGAGATTAATCTCCCACTGTGGTCGCCAATTGTTAGTACCTAAAAATTGATTCTAGGAAAACAATATACTATAGAAGTACTTTCTTTAGATTCCAAAATAAAAATCGTACAGGGAAAGCCTAAACCAAGATAGTAGCCGTTCCGCCCTGCTTCGGTCACAAGGAGAAAAAATGGGTTGATCTTAGAGGAGGGAATCAAAGAAAGTTGAAGGAATTTGTGTGTTGAATTGTATGTAAAGATGTTGAACTATTGAGAAAATAACAGAGCTTGAGAGAATGATAAGCTTGTTCTCTGAATGGGCTAAGGAGCCTAATCTTGGATTCAGATTGTGCAGCGAGTTGTTGAAGTTGGTAGAAGGAATGGGTACACGAGATTTACATGGGTTGTGATGACGGTGAAGAAGGTTAGAAGAATAAATGATGAACACAGAGATGGTGCTGGCAGAGATTATTCGAAGAAGAGTCGAGTAGTGGAGTCTATGGGTGGCAGTAATGGCTACGATAGTGGTTGCAGCTGTTGCTACTCAAGCATGGCAGTTAGGATGGGGTCACAACTATGATACTCCCGTTAGCAGTGAGGATTGTTGGATGCTCGAGTCTGTGGTAACTTGCGAAACACACAGAGGATTGGAGTTTGAGAACAACACGAAATAATGAGTGACGGTGTTGTTTTCTAGTCGAGCTAGAGATAAGATAGGGAACACAGTGGCAATGATTAGCCGAGAAGTCAGGGTGTTGTTGGATTTAAGTTGCTACCGTCGATATTGTGTGATGAATGGCTATGGAGTGAAGTCGTGTTGTAGAAGTTGAGAAGGATCAGGAGAAGTGGGACGCAAGTAATGAGAGTCTTGGTCGAGAATTTAGTGAGTAGAGCGAGTTCGTGCCTTTGATAAGGTTTGATGAATGGTTAGAGATTAAGAGGTGGAATAGAGTTTGAATTGAAGTAGGATCCGTGAGCTATAAAAGAAGTTGCAAGCTACAGCAAAGTGGACATCACATATACAGCCGGAGGCAGAATACTTTGACGTACAAAGAAGTTTCACGGACAGAATTGACGAAGTTGGGAACAGGATCAAGGGTTAGTTTGTGATTTCTTTTCTTAATTAATTTTCATGGCTTTTGAGAAAGCCATGTTGGGCTAATTCCCTTGTTAGGGCGAAAGGATGAACTTATAGAGATGGTTTTCTTTGTATTTCAAAACTAGGGTTTTCAACTGTATGAACTTAATATCAATGTTTTGTCTCTCTCTCAACGTTTTACCTTCTCGATGATTTTTCATGTTCTATGCCACGTATAGTTCATAGTTTGATTAGTGGAAGGACTCGTTGAAACCTTGTATGATATCGTTTTTATGAATATTCTTTGACTCTTTATGCCACGTATACTTAGTACTTCGAAATTCTACCTTAGGTTGAGAACAAACAATTCTTTTTGAAAATTCTTTCTTCGATTCTTAAACGAAAAATCTTTCGTGTATTAGTATCTAGATTTGCTATTTTACATGAGTAAAATCGAGACCCTTTGTGACGAACGCAATTAAACCCTAATCTACAACGGATTCCCGGAACCTTAACGTTTTCCTATTACTGTTTTCAAAATTTACTAAGTAGTCTTAATTCACTTTTTAATTTAATTCTTTATAAATAAAACCTAAAAAAATATTTTAACACAAACTCCTCGTGGGAACGAACCGTATTTGCTCTTGTCTACATCTTTCGAAACTGTGCGCTTGCGGTAAAACAAAGTTGGTTTTCCGACGTATCAAGTTTTTGGCGCCGCTTCCGGGGAGTTATTTTTCGATTAGATTTTTTTTTTAGGTTAGATTTTTTTTTAGATTTTTATTATTTTCTTCGATTTTACGCTTTTGGTATTTATCTTTTGCTGCAGGTTTTGGGAACAGAAACGAAAAGAAATTGAGCCAAAGATTTTGGTGATTAAAAGACTTGGAGTAAAGTTAAAGCTGAAAGAACGTAGAAGAAGATAAATAGTTAATTTATACTTTTTAGGATTTTTATTTTTTAATTTAATTTAGAAAACTGTATTAGGAAATATTTATTTATTTTTGTAATTTTCTTTTATTTTTGGACATTTTGGGACATTACGGACATTATTATTTTTAAACCCTACGGAAGGGTAGTATTAAATATAAATTGCACAGGGAAGGATGACAATTACGATATTGTCTCGGCCCCTTGGGTTCGTACACTGACACAGGAGTCAGTGGCATGAGTCGACTTCAACGGTTCATCCCCCGTATGTTACGGGAGGTAAGATTCGATCAACCCACGAATCCCTTGCACGTGGGTTTACTGTATTCCTTCGTGTGCATATATGATGAGGACCTGAATACAGATTTACTTTTCTAGTAAAGGGCAAGAACTGGCCATATAAGATAAGGACTCGGATTTCATTACCGTTTCCTTCTTGCCCGCTTTAGGAACATGTTACCAAACGCGAACCTAAACTTTAAAATTTTGAATAGAAAGAGACTGATAGGGTAACGAGCTTAAAGGAAAATCGTTCAAAAAGACTGTATTGGTTACTTTGTTAGCCCAACTCGAAGTTCAGGAAGATTATTTTAAGTTGAATTAGAGCCGCCTTGTAACCCAGGGAAAAGTTGCCAAAGAGACAGGGTTATCAAAGCTCTTTAGAGCTTATCCTGTTTCTCTTCGACTTAATCTAATTCGGATTGTTTTAGGAGGTTTGATAGAACTGTAACTAGTTGCCTTTCGAAAGAATAAAAGCTAGTCTAGAAACAAGCTAAGTGGAGCCATCATGCTTTTTGTTTGCTAGATTCAATAGGTGATTTGGTTGAGTCAGCCTTGCTTGTGATTGTTTAAAAATTCCCTTCCAATTAGGATTTTTTTTTTTTTTTTAGTATATGACCAACACACATGTAAGTTGGGATAGAGATCAGGATAATCGTCTCGTTAGAAATAATCCATTATTCATGGATATAACCGATAATGAGGGTGTAGACCCTCCAGTTAAAACTTTGAGAGACTACATATACCCAACTAGAGTCTCTCAACCATCATGCATTGTTTTGCCTACCACTAAAGCCCACTTTGAAATTAAAACTCATACCATCCAGGATTTTCCAAACTTCTATGGCAGAGAAAATGAACACCCTTACTCCCACATTTGAGAATTTGAGGAACTGTGTGGTACTTTGAAGATTAAAGACTTGACCGATGAATATTTGAAATTGAGATTGTTTCCCTTCTCTTTAAAAGATAAGGCGAAATCGTGGTTTGATGCCTTACCATCTTCTTCCATCCATACTTGGGATGCGATGACTAAGTTATTTGTGCATAAATTTTTTCCTAGGCATAGAATCACAGCCTTACGTCAAAGTCTTAATAGTTTCTCGCAGCAAGATGGAGAATCTCTCCAGAATTATTTAGAAAGGTTCCATGAACTTCTGATGCAATGTCCACACCATGGATTCGATACCTTGAAACTTACTATGATTCTCTACGAAGGGTTAGATCACAAAACAATGACCATGGTAGAATCACTATGTGGTGGTAATTTCGCTGATAAAACCCCTGAGTAGGGTTATAAGTTTTTGCATGAGGTGTCTGATAAAACCCAGGATTGGGAGGCTAAGGAACCCATAAGTTCAATGGCTAGTAGAAAGGGGGTGCATAAAGTTGATATCGAATTCGACTCTGACGCTAAAATAGCTTCTTTGACAAGAAGACTTGAATCTTAGAACATAGTGTTAAATCTAAACCTTTTGTTGAGTCTGTAGACCAAGTCATTCATGAATATGGTGGAGAACAACTTCATGCTCTCTACCAAGATAATCATCGTAGATTTGACCCTTATTCCAATACGTACAACCCAGGGTGGGCAAGACACCCTAAATTTTCCTGGTCTAGAGGTCAGTATGAAGGTCAACCTAGTAATACTAGTGGTTATACACAGAAATAATCCGGTCCTACTGATTCTTCTAACCGAAGAGTACCTAGTATGGAAGAAAGTTTTCAAATGTTTATGAAGGCCACCCAAAAACAACTAGAAAATATAGAAAGGAACAATGCAAGGTCCATAGCGACCTTAGAAGGACAAATAGGTTAGCTTGCTAGCCAGATAAATGAGAGAGACAAGGGACAGTTCCCAAGTCAAACACAGCCTAACGCAAAGGGGTTTTATGAGGTAAGCACACTTGGTGCTAATCCCTCAGATCATGTCCAGGCCGTCACTACCTTGAGAAACGGCCGGGTCATCGATAACCATGTTAGTGATCCTAAGGAGAAGGAGACAGATGGGAACCCACCTACTACTACGCAGGAAATACCTTTAACACAAAAAGAAACCAATGAAACTGAAATAGGTGAATCTGAAAACACTTATGTTCCTCGCGCTCCATTCCCCCAAAGGTTAGTATCCCATAAGAAAGGAACCATCCCTAATGACGTCTTAGAAGTGTTCAAAAAAGTTAAAATCAATATTCCCCTCTTAGATGCCATTAAGCAGATTCCTATGTACGCTAAGTTCTTAAAAGATATGTGCACTGTGAAACGAAAATTAAATGTTCATAAGAGAGCTTTCCTTGCTGAACAAGTGAGCTCTATTATTACTCAGAAAACACCACCCAAATACAAAGACCCTGGTTGTCCTACTATTGCTTGCACTATAGGACAACACAAGATTGAACATGCTTTATTAGATCTAGGGGCTAGTGTGAATCTCTTGCCATATTCTGTGTATGAGAAATTAGGAATTGGTGACTTGAAACCCACTAGTGTTACACTCCAATTGGCTGATAGGTCCATTAAAATTCCTAGAGGAGTGGTAGAAGATGTTCTTGTACAGGTTGATAGTTTTGTTTATCCTGTGGACTTCGTAATTCTTGATACCCAACCTGTGACAGACCCTAGTGTTCACATTCCTATCATTTTAGGACGACCATTCTTAGCAACTTCTAATGCAATCATAAATTGTAGGAATGGTATTATGGAACTTACTTTTGGCAGCTGGAAAATGGAGGTGAATATTTTTCATGTCGTACGTTCTCCTCCTGATCGACAACCATGAAACTGTTTGCATAATTGATGAAATAGTCCATGATACTTATTTGCAGAACCATATAGATGATCCATTAGAGAAGTTCCTAGCCCACTTTCGATTTGATTTTGACAATGATAGTGTTATTAATGAGGTGAAAACTTTGTTAGATTATGCATCAACTGATCATAACTTAGAAGAAGCAATTGACTATTTCCAAGAATCTGACGATCTCGAAATTATGGAAATTGTGACTAGTCTATCTAGAGACACCCAAGATTCTAAGTGTGGGGGTGATTATCATTCTCCCTGTGCCTCACCTTTGATTCTTAAAGAGGTCCCTAACTTGGGACCTGGCATATGCACCTCTACTATTGACTTTGTTTTCCCACCAAAATGTTTTCTTCCATATGTGGGAACGTATGAATTTCAAATGTGTCAGTTATTAAGTTTTGAGACTAAGCCTAATTACTTTAGGAGAGTAGAATCGACACATTTGCTTAAGAATGACCATTTTCATAGTAATCAACTGTGTGAGTCAAATCAGATTGACTTTGAGGATCCACAATTATTCAGGTTATTATTATGTGCTTCTAAGTTCTTACTTGAGTTATTCCAGACTCTACAACCTCATTCTTTTGATCTTGCCCATGAGGAAATCCATCCCATGAAAATATTTTATTTAGACCCTTTTATCGAGCCTGAACCTGAACCACGACTAGAAGTAGTTGTCTTAAACAAAAAACTAGAAAAGGGTGATCTCGGTTTGTTATTTTTCTTGGCTTGTTGCAGGTTCCTTTTACTGGTGATAGCACTATTTGATCCAGATGACCCACAGTTGTTCCGGCTATTGCTATATGATATTATCATTTGCTTCATGGGAGTCAACCCATCGGATTTGTTTCTTCACCTTCTCTTTTTAGTTTTTGATTCCTTGTTTTATATCATTTTAGGATTTCCCACCGTGATTTTACATTGGATGAGTTAGTTTACATTGAGGACAATGTAAAGTTTAAGTGTGGGGGAGTTTAAGCATATAAAGTTCTTAAGTATACACTTTTTAGGTAGAAAATTTTCCAACTTTTTTCGAAATTATTTGCATGAAAACCTCCAACTTTTAGATATTTTAGAGTCACTTAGTATACTTCTAGCTACGTTTACATACGGAGTTCTAACCGAAACAACTGAACTTAGAAGTATTAGAGAACTATATTTGGAGTGCTTAGTTGTTGAGAGGCTAGAGCTGACAAAAATGGACTTAAACTGCCGGTAGAGAATACAGTATTAAAGTTGTTGATCATTCAATACCCATGAGTGAGGCACCAAAACTTCAATTGTCCATTTAGAGTGTTTAACATGCGCAAATTCCGGGTAGAATGATGAGCTACCTAACCTCGCACCATTTCAACACTGCTTTTTGATCTCTTGAGTGCTATTTCTATCAATCATGAGGGTGTCATCAGAATTGCTAACATTATCTTGTAGTCTTGTTTGCAGTTGGCACCATTCTCTCGAAAACAACATGTCCATAGAAACATATCGTCATTAACAAACATATGATTACAAATTTTAAGAAAGTTGAAGATGTTTCAGGTTTATAAGCAACACTACAAGGAGAAAATTTTTATATCCTAGTTGAAAAGTAAGTACAAAAGCGAAAGAAATCAAAAGATGTGAGTTAAGTGAAGTTCATGATATCAAGGCAATACATGTTGTGAAGAATCAAGTGGTAAAGTCTTTATCCCACGGACGTAGTAATTTCATCATTTATTTTTCAGTTTATATTGTAATGTCTAATAAAAAAATAAAAAAAAGAACGATTATCATTGCTTTAGTGTAGATTTTCTTTTGTATTTATTCAATAAGGCCGTGGGGAAGAAGAAATATATAGAGAAGTTTCCTATAACAAGAAATTGAGGAAATGAGTTACAAATTGTCAAGGTTCTACGAAGTTCAAGAGTTCATCATTTACAGTTGAAGACCGAAGACGTTTCTATTGGATGCTGTGAGAGTGGTGCTGATTGCCGATCGGATGAGAAGGTAAGTAAGCATTCCCATCCTTGCATAGCGGTTGATTTCCTTTATTAGAGGTCACTAGAAAAATAAAAAGGGGTTCTTTTTCGTCCCACTTTCTATGGGATAACATCTTCATATGATTCAGAAGGTTACCTTTCCTTCCTACCATTCAACGTGTGTAGGATTTCTATCTTCATTCCTTCCTACACACATGTGTGAGCCTTAAAGTGCGTCTTTTGAGTGTTAAATTCATAAAATCTTGTTGGTGAGGCAGAAATATTCGGTCACTCTCAAACCTGGATCCTTTCACATGGTGGTTTTCTCCTAACTCAAGGGTTAAGCATGAGAATAATGTTATTTATACTTCTAACTTCTTATTGTTAGTGTGCAGAAACTTTATTGTCTTCGTAGCTCTTTGGATGCAGGTGTTTTGGAATACTTAGAAGTCAGAGTAGGTTTTATGGGTAAATCTCTTGTAAACCCTCACGAGACTATAACTCGTCCACTAGGGACACCTAGGGGTTTAAAGGTTTGTTACACGTGCTAAGTGTAACCGTTTCCTCAACGAAAGGGAGTTGTATTTTAGATTAGTTTAGATTTGTAGTTTGCTCGAGGACTAGCAAAAGGCAAGTGTGGGGGAGTTTGATAAGTGCATAATTTATATATTTTAAGTATCATTTCCTTATACTTATTTTCTAGATTTTGTGTGAATAACCGTATGTTAGTATTAATTTTATAGTTTATGTGTTTTATTAGGTTACATCTCTGAAACAAGTGAAATGGAGATTTACAAGAGAAGAACTGCCAAATACCCAATATAGCTCAGTCTATTCCAGGGTTTATACCCTCCATCTTGTAGATAATTAAATTACGAAGCCAACGGAAAAAGAACGAGGTCATTCTGACTTCGTATGAGAAAGTTATGGGCAAAAAGAGGAATTAAGCTTGTCGGTTTCACGGAACCGATAGTTAAACGGGTTTTTGAATTGAAATTTGCTAAAGGCGCTAGTGGTTTTGCTAAGGGTTGCCTAATTATTTGAAAAGTTATAATGGCACCATACCATTGGATCAGGGCTGCCACAATTCAAATACTCATAAGGGCACCGCCAGGTTGGTTGAGGGCCACCTTCTTCTTCCTCTTCCCTCTCCGAACATTGGAACTAGGTTAGGTTTCCGGTTGTTTTGGGCGATAGAGTAACAACTATGGAGCTCGTGGGTTTAAGGGATTCGCTGAAGAATTTAAACAAGGGTCTGTTGGAGTGATTCAATTTGAGATAGGTCTCGAACAAGAGGAAAGAAGTTTAGGTTAACTGCCATTGATTGATCCCAATGATCATAGCAGAGATGTCTGTTGATGACTAATCTTGGATTCAGATTATGCAGCGAGTTGTTGAAGTTGGTATAAGGAATGGGTACACGAGATTTACAGGGATTGTGATGACGGTGAAGAAGGTTAGAAGAATAAATGATGAACACAGAGATGGTGCTGGCAGAGATTATTCGAAGAGGAGTCGAGTAGTGGAGTCTATGGGTGGCAGTAATGGCTATGATAGTGGTTGTTGTTGTTGCTACTCGAGCATGGCAGTTAGGATGGGGTCACAGCTATGATACTCCCGTTGGCAGTGAGGATTGTTGGATGCTCGAGTCTGTGGTAACTTGCGAAACACATGGAGGATTGGAGTTTGAGAAAAACACGAAATAATGAGTGACAATGTTGTTTTCTAATCGAGCTAGAGATAAGATAGGGAACACAGTGGCAATGATTAGTCGAGAATTCAGGGTTTTGTTGGATTTAAGTTGCTATCGTCGATATTGTGTGATGAATGGCTATGGAGTGAAGTCGTGTTGTAGAAGTTGAGAAGGATCAGGAGAAGTGGGACGCAAGTAATGAGAGTCTTGGTCGAGAATTTAGTGAGTAGAGCGAGTTCGTGCCGTTGATAAGGTTTGATAAATGGTTAGAGATTAAGCGGTGGAATAGATTTTGAATTGAAGTAGGATCCGTGAGCTATAAAAGAAGTTGCAAGCTACATCAAAGTGGACATCACATATACAGCTGGAGGCAGAATACTTTGACGTACATAGAAGCTTCACGGACAGAATTGACGAAGTTGGGAACAGGATCAAGGGTTAGTTTGTGATTTCTTTTCTTAATTAATTTTCATGGCTTTTGAGAAAGCCATGTTGGGCTAATTCCCTTGTTAGGGCGAAAGGATGAACTTATAGAGATGGTTTTCTTTGTATTTCAAAACTAGGGTTTTCAACTGTATGAACTTAATATCAATGTTTTGTCTCTCTCTCAACGTTTTACCTTCTCGATGATTTTTCATGTTCTATGCCACGTATAGTTCATATTGTGATTAGTGGAAGGACTCGTTGAAACCTTGTATGATATCGTTTTTATGAATATTCTTTGACTCTTTATGCCATGTATACTTAGTACTTCGAAATTCTACCGTAGGTTGAGAACAAACAATTCTTTTTGAAAATTCTTTCTTCGATTCTTAAACGAAAAATCTTCTGTGTATTAGTATCTAGATTTGCTATTTTACATGAGTAAAATCGAGACCATTTGTGACGAACGCAATTAAACCCTAATCTACAACGGATTCCCAGAACCTTAACGTTTTCCTATTACTGTTTTCAAAATTTACTAAGTAGTTTTAATTCACTTTTTAATTTAATTCTTTATAAATAAAACCTAAAAAATATTTTAACACAAACTCCTTGTGGGAACGAGCCGTATTTGTTCTTGTCTACATCTTTCGACACTGTGCGCTTGTGGTAAAACAAAGTCGGTTTTCCGACGCATCATCCACCCACCAATTCATCACATTGGTCACAAGATTAACTTCAGACACCGAACCACTGAACTCATCCTTATTCATTTCAACCAGATTAATATTTTTTTAATAAAATATTAAGGTCCTTATGTTGTCTACAATGAATTTGCAAATGGCCGTGATTTCCACAAATATAACAATCGCCTTTAATTTTAGTAATGCTAGATTCAGGCTTACAAAACATACTTTTCTTGTGAAGACCACACTTAGATTTATGTTTGTTATTCTCACCTTTTTCAGAGTTAGAAAATTTATGCTTACCGCATAATACTTGTTAGTCATGTCATTTGCAGATGACATATTCGTGTCCTTAGTGCACAATAATTCTTCCACTTGGATTTCTTCCCCAATTATACCATTCTGACATCAACCGTTTCATGCCCTAATCTTTGTTTGTACTCATACCAAGAAGACGGTAATTTCTCAATCACAACAGACACTTAAAACGTCTCATCAATCACCATGCCTTCAGCAAGAACTTTATAGATAATACGTTGAAGTTAGGTGAATTGATCAACCAAAGATTTGTCGATAGATATTTTAAATCCCAAAAACCTAACTACTGAAAAGTTTTTGTTTCCAGCAGTTTCAGCAGGGTATTTTACCTCTAGTGTAACCCATAAAACAAAAGCCGCAAAGTTCTCTTTTACGTTGTAAAAGTCATACAACGTGTCCTCCAAACACTTCATTATATGGTTTTTAACTATATAATTCTTCCTAAACCAACCATCTAAATCAATTTCTCTTTTAGAATCAATCAATCCGTAATCTATAAATTCACATGGCATGTGGAAACTATGAAAAATAACATATTTGATTGTCATCTTTCAAAATTCTTCCCATTATTTTTTTCTGGTTTTTCAACATCATTCTGTCATAAAAACTAATTAATAATGTGTTACGATTGTTGGAACTTGTAACAATAAAATAACAAACATTATATAAGTCTAGTAATACTGGAAAAATAATCGACTGAAATTAAAAGCACAATTTGACACACGAGGGGGAAGAGGAACCTTCTCATCAAATTGTCCTTAACACATTAGTCCACCGGTACACCTTAAGAATGTAGGATGATATATCCAATAACGGACATGTGTCCAGGATAGTACTGTCCGATATAGATTACATAAAAACAATATAATATACCCACACTATGAACTTAACATCAAAGATCGGAAAGAAATAAACAAGCACAAATGCACAACAAAGCGAGAAGAGGGAAAATGACAATCATAAAAAAGGCATGGTATGCTCTGAGATTTTTTCCAAATAAAATTCAAGTTTTCTTTTATAATCAAAATGACAAGGTAAAGTTATTGTATTATTAAGTACGAAATTATGTTTTATAAATATCGACATAAAACAATCATAAAAAGGGCATAAATAATGTCGTCGTTATCATATATAGTGTTGCAGGAAAAAAATGGTAAGTAAAAGATTTTCTCGCGGGTCATAAGCCCCTCATTAAGAAAAACAGTTAAGAAAAAAAATTATTTTTATTTTAAATTCCTTTTAGAAAAACTTAAAATTATTTTATCTAAAGAGATAGATCTTGAATGAACCCACTCCCACTCCCAAGCCAGGCGAGGCGTGCTTTAGTGTGAATCACTGGAAGTGTGTGAAAGTCATACTAGCCATTGTCTAAGTCTTTCCTTTCACACAAAAGTGTGTTGACCCAAGGGTCATACTTAGAATCTTAAGAATCCTAGTAATAATAAGAACATTCTTCTTTAGTTTGCACTATGTTGGACTAAAGGTTAAATTTCATTCACAATAATGAAAATAGCTAGTGAATCCTTATTGTACCATAGGTCCCAAGTTCAAATTATACTAAGACCAAAAAATATTTATTAAAACCTCTATCGCCAACAATTGTGACCGGTGTAGATAATAAGATACACTAAGTCAATTATATTGTAAGAATTTATTTACATTACAATATTTTTCGTATTTTATAGTTAAATGAACTTTATTTTTACTTATCTATTATTATATATGAAAAGTGTATCAAGATATCTATTTTGTAAAATTTTGATATAATAAAAAACGACAATTCAAAATTAGACAGAAACACTTAATTTTAGTTAACATGAATTAGTATCACTTATATCGGCGACTTATATCAGTATTAGTGAGTACTGATAGCCCGAGAAGTAATAATGTGGACACACGTAAAAAAACACTTACACAAAAAATTCTAAAATATCAGGACCATACACGTTATGAAATCAACAATATTTCATACTTATATATATATATATATGTGTGTGTGTGTGACTTTTCAATAATATTAATAGATCGTTAAGAAACAAGGAAGTTGTGCACGAATAGGTGTTGGAGTTTTGAGACAAGATTAGTATATGTGGGTAAAAATTGTTTCTCTAAATTTATACTCCAAGAGATATGTCTTGGGTCATACTTCTTCACCCATGAGATACTTAGTGAATATGTTATAGAGAATCACCATTGTACATGGTGAGTCACCTATAGACGAACATAAACTTTGTAAAGTCATTATTGACTCTATAAATACCCTATGTTATTCTTGATTTACATGGATTTGACAAGTTTTTTTTAAATAAAAAAAATTGTGTCAAGATTCTCCATAGAGTTTGAGTCGTGTCTAAGAGCGCAATAACCCATTAGTACGCTGGTCGAGTAGAATTGTAGTGCTACTTTTTACAAGACATGATCGTGATATCTTGGGAGACGACGTCCCCAAAACTGTAAGCATCATTTAAGGTGGGGTGGGGGTGGGGGGTGGGGACGGGGGTTGAATTAGTCTTAAATTATCCTCTCCTCAATCAAACAATTCAATAAGATTTTTTACTCTATATTTCTTGGTTTTTATATGTGTTATACGATTTCCCGAGAAACCGAAACCGAACATTATTTTCCAACAATAATCATATAAACTAGTGTAATAATCTATATACCGAAATCCAGATACTATAAATACACATTCATAATAATATTGTTTATGGCATATATATGTAATTTCAGTAATGTATCTGACGCGGAGACGAACTCGTTCAAAGTCATGCGTGCATCTGACGTGGACTTAACCCTAATATAAATGTATATGTGCTACACAACTGACGCCACACCCTACTCTGGACCCATCACGATTTAACATGGTGATAACTCCGCAAATGGTACGGTTCGGTTCATTTTTTGACTCAACCAGAACCGCAACCGCAACCAATGAGCTCGGTTTAATGATTTTAGAACCGATGTTACCATTAATTAGATCGGTTCAGTTTTGGTAAACGAATAAAAAATTAAACTTTCGAGTTTGTTAGGGAGGAAGAAATACACCTAATGATCAGAAAGATAAAGCTCACAATGAATATTTTTAGCAAAATACAATATAGTGAGTATGGAATAATTTTGTAGAAAGAATTTAAAAGACCAATTTTGTTCGACTAAATCGAGATTAACTGGAATAAATGGTAAGTATTATGGTTATGATTTTTTAACATCCACGACTATAATTTACTAAGATATAACAACCCTTATTAATCAGTTTGGTTTTAGGGATAAATCAGAACCGAACTAAGATATATCGGTTTTTATAATCTTAAATCATTGATTACAGTTGAATTTATGGTTCAGTTCGGTTCAGTTTTAACCATAAATGGTTTAGGTCGGTCATATTTCTAAATTTTACTTGTACAATAAGCAACCCTTGATAACTACCATTCTAGGATAGTTGACCGCCCTATTCTTACATATCCCGACAGAAAATGTGTTGCTTATACTTCTTACAACAAGGGCTATGTGTAGAGTATTCTCCTTCAAAGTGAAGGAGTTTCACCCAAAAAGATTTAATTAGCCTCTACTATATGTAGAGAGAAGTGAGTCATTCACCCAAGGTCTATCAACCACTCCTTCAATTGAAGGAGTGCTTTCCATTCTTCAGTAGACGGGTGATCTTCAATCGTTTGGATCTCATGCGGGTGAAGTTTCCCGTTTGGGTAAAAGGTTCATCCAACGACTCTGGTAGGAATATCCAACGGTTTTGATAAATTTGAAAGCTAGACGGGGGAATTTCATCGTCTAGCTATTTTTTTATTAAAAAAAATAATTTTGAAAGCTAGACGGGGGGCTAGACGGGGGAATTTCACCTGTCTATCCTTTTTTTTCTCCATTGTCCCATAGTGCAAGAAACACTTCTGTTCCTAATCACTTATTCGTTTTGAAAGAGATAGATTGTTAAAACAACACTCTATCCCATAGCCCTTGCTCTTAGCATAATTAGGGTCCATTTAACAAGTAACTACTCCCTCGTTTCAAAATTTTAGTCCGTGTTAACTAAATCAAAATATTAAAGAGACCATAAAATTCATAGACTATCCTTATTTATTTACTATGTTTATTTTTATAAAATAATAAATACAAAAAATTATTTAAAATTATCTGATTCTATTTTAAATATGAAATAAAGAATAAAATATATTCTACAATTTGGAAACCTAAGATTTTTATTCATCCGTATGAAAAATTAGGTAAAAAAATAAATACTAATTATATTTATTTCTTATTTAAGTAAATATTTTGGATGATTTTATATGGGTTTTACGTAAGAAGGATTTATAATGAAAAACTAATAAGGATATATTTAAGAGTATATTAATAAAATATGATTATAAAGAGAAACTGGAAATAATTTTAATAATTTCGACTATACAGAGGAAGAAAATTTTGAAACAGAGACTGTAACCGATTTCTCAAAATTTCACTTTTAACTCCAACGTGTAAAGTCTGACGACAACAACAATAAAGAAAGAAATAGATTCTCTCTCTGTGGAATCGGAGACAGACTTCACTTCCATTTAACTTGTTTCCTTCCCATCTCTCTCTTGACTCTCAAACAAACAACACAGAAAACTAAAAATAAAAAATGTCTGAACCAGAAGAAGAAGAAAACCAGACGACTTTCATTCCAAAATCATCTACCGACAAATCATCAGTCGATAGAGATTCATTAATGGATCTTGATCTTGATTTTGACTCATCTTCGTGGCCTTTTGATCAAACCTCATTTTGTCCTCGTCCTTCTTCTCCTTTTTTTCTTTCTATTTTCTCTTCTACTTCTTCACAAAATCAAATACAAAATCAGCAGCAGCTTCCTCTTGTGAATGTTTCTTCTTTAGAACAACAACAACAACCTTCTTCTCCCCTTTGGGTTTTCTCTGATGGCGATGATGATAAATCTGGTAGGGGCTTTCATGGATTTTCATCTCTTGCCACTTCTGGTGCTAGTATTCATATATCTGATTATCCTAAACTTATCTCCCGTAAGTTTGATCCAACGTCAATTTCAGCTCTTTTATGATTGAAATTTTGTAAATTCTGGTTTTTAGAATTAGTATAATAGTATCATGAATTCACATTTGGGTACAAGTTGATTCTGCACTCGAGGGAGTTTTAGCTACTGTTACTGTTTATCTTAGATTTTTTGTTTCATTTACTTAATTTAGTTTGTCTGAATTTGTTTTTCTTTTCTTTGAAATTGAGATTACTGGAAAAAAAGGGTCTTTGGTTACTGAGTCTATAGTTTAATTTCGTGACTCAAGTTTCTGGGTCTTCGTGTGTTTTTTGGTAATTTTCTTTTATCCAAAAGTTGATCTTTATTTGGTGGATGCTAGTGGAGTATGCTTCTTTTGAGTTGGATTCTCTTTTTGGTCCAGACTTTAGTTACTGTTAATTAAATGTTTTATGGTTCTAGTAGGTCTCTGTATTTGCTAAATAGGTAACTCGGTTGGTTGCTGTTTCTAGAACTGGTTTGCTTACTGTCCCCATGATTTTTAGCCTTCTGTTCAATATTTGATGCTAAGAATTGAAGATTTAGTTGGGATGGGAGAGTATAGTAATTGAGCAGAATTAAGAAAAAAAGAAGAAATGACTGAAATAGGCGGCTTTCCTTTCGATTTTCCTTACAATGCATGGACAATTTTGTGAAGGTTTTTCATATTAGGCTTCAAGTTGTACCATACAGTAGTCAACACTTTTCATGGTTTGGACTTCTAGTAATTTTGCTACAGTTTACAAAAATTTTGGCTTTGGGTTGATTATATTGATCACAAAATAAGCAGAATCTGTGTCAAGATGAAGACGAGAACCGCCCAATAACTCGTCATCTAAAACACTATTCAGCCGTAGCAAAGCTTTTTGGTCAGCTTTCTAAAAACACAAAATAATGGCCGATGTTTTGGAATAATCAAAATTTTATATATCTGTAACGATCTTCTGTGTTTATATTGGTTCCGCTGGCTGATAGAGAAACAGTCAAAGTGTTACCAAAAACAGCATTGAATACTCAAATTATCATATTAAACCGTTGCTTTAAAGCACCAAACATCTACAAAGTGCAGTTGCTAAGTGTGTCATAGTTGCGAATAAAGCTGTCAATATGTTAGCCAATTTTTTTAATCTCAGTAACTGAATTGTTACCTGTTAACGGTTGATTTATTAATGTGGTACTATTAACATTTCAATCACTCAGAAATGTTCCATATCCACTTTTATGTGATTTATTGACCTTTGCTTTTGGTGATAGTAGTTTTGTTTTAGTTTTTTATCACTTTGGATCACCAAATTTCAGTTGAATCCCATTCAGCTCTAGCCTTTTTGGTATCTCAGTTCATTTTACTTGCTCACACCTAAGAATTCTCATAATATCCAGGTATTCCTGAATCTGTTACTGTCAGAACTGAGGATGAAAAAGTTTGTCTTCCACCAACTAGAGTGGTGCCAGCAGAGAGTCAAGATTTATCTTGTGTGATCAAAGAGAGGATAACACAAGCACTTCGGTACTTCAAGGAATCAACAGAGCAAACTGTTCTGGCTCAAGTTTGGGCACCCATAAAAAATGGGGACCGATACGTACTTACAACTTCTGGTCAACCTTTTGTTCTTGATCCACACAGCATTGGACTTCTTAATTACAGAACAGTTTCTCTCATGTATATGTTTTCCGTGGATGAAGAGAATGATGGTAACATGGGTCTTCCTGGCCGTGTTTTCCGGCAAAAACTGCCTGAATGGACTCCAAATGTGCAGTATTACAGCAAGAACGAGTATCCACGGCTTATTCATGCTTTGAATTACAATGTCCGGGGGACACTAGCTCTTCCAGTTTTTGAACCTTCTGGCCAGTCTTGTGTCGCTGTCATTGAACTTATACTGACATCTCAGAAGGTTAATTATGCTCCTGAGGTTGATAAAGTCTGTAAAGCTCTTGAGGTTGGTGAATTCGTGATCTTTTTGGTTTTGTATCACCTTATCTTTTGAGTTGTGATTCTGTTGTTTATTTCAGATGAGTCAGTAAATCACTTTTTATTTCTTCATGATTGTTAGTTGTTAGTAGTTGTAAGCATGTTAGGTTTTTTTTTTTTGAATAGAAACATCACTTGAAATTATGAAAAGAATAGCAGCCAAAAGAGAAATAGTGGTCTTGGCAATAGGAAATGATCCAGGGTATGTTGGTTTTAAAGTTGTCGTCATGGTGTTTACCTGAATTTTTATTTAACATGTCACTTAACATGCTTTCAGTTTTCTTGCAGGCAGTAAACCTGAAAAGTTCTGACATTCTGGACAATCCTAATTTGCAGGTGAGTTGCAATTTCAATGAAAAATTAAGTGTAATCATTAGCCTTTGATGTCTATTTTCACTCTATTACTATTCTCTATTGTAAATTCTTCTCCGTTTAAGTTACATTTTCGTTTTTACTTATCAACAAAAGAGGTCAGTTGAAATTTATCTTCAAGTTATTGTTATTGTTATTATTATTTTACTTCCATTTGTATTCCATCTCCTCAAATTTACAATCTGTTCCTTGTCATAACCAGATATGCAATGAAGGTCGGCAGCTTGCACTTGCTGAAATTTTAGAGATATTAAATGTGGTATGTGAAGCCCATAAGTTGCCTTTGGCTCAGACTTGGGTCCCTTGTAGACATCGCAGTGTTCTAGCAGATGGTGGTGGTGTGAAGAAGAGTTGTTCAAGCTTTGATGGAAGCTGTGTAGGGCAAGTCTGCATGTCGACAACTGATGTAGCGTTTTATGTTGTGGATGCTCATATGTGGGGTTTTAGAGATGCTTGTGCCGAGCATCACTTGCAGAAAGGGCAAGGGGTGGCTGGAAGAGCATTTGCATCCCATAGTTCATGTTTCTCTCGTGATATTACTCAGTTTAGCAAAACTGAGTACCCTTTGGTACATTATTCTCTAATGTTTGGGTTAACGAGCTGTTACGCTATTTGCTTACGTAGTAGTCACACTGGGAGTGATGATTATATTTTAGAGTTCTTTCTTCCACCTAGCATCACGGATGATGGTGAACAACAGGATTTGTTATCTTCCATCATGACCTCTGTGAAAGAACATTTTAGGAGTGTGAGGATTGCTACTGAACATGATGTGGAAGACGAGAAAAGATTGATTGAAATTGTTGAACCTGTAATGGGAGAGAAAGGTGTTCTAAACTCTGAAGTCTTGTGTGGGATATCTCCCCGAGGTCCTGATAGCTTACCAAATGGTTTGTCCAAGAGGAAGCTCATGGCTCCATATGATGGTCTAAGCAATGGGGAGAATCGTGCTGGTGTTGATGGTAGCAATGCTAGTGTGTCTGTCCCAGAAAACAAAGGAACAAAGAAACCAACAGAGAGAAGGCGTGGAAAAACCGAGAAGTCTATTAGTTTAGAAGTTCTGCAACAATACTTTGCTGGGAGTCTCAAAGATGCTGCAAAGAGCCTTGGAGGTAAGCTTGTAAATTTATTCTATCTTATGTTTAGACCTTGCGTTAAATTCAGATTTATGTCTCTGATATAAGTAATTATTACTACTTAACAAGATTCATGATTATTGTAGTTTGCCCAACCACGATGAAACGCATATGTAGGCAGCATGGGATATCAAGGTGGCCATCACGCAAGATCAACAAAGTTAATCGCTCTCTTTCTAAGCTGAAGCGTGTGATTGAATCTGTTGAAGGTGGTGAAGGAACATTCAACCTGACATCTCTTTCAACAAGTACTCCTCTTTCTGTTGCAGTTGGTTCAATTTCTTGGCCTGTCAGCTTAGAGGGACCTAAAGAAGAATTCCAAGGGTCGAAAGAGAATCAATCACCATCACAAATGACACTACAAAGTACTTTCCATGGTGAGACAGGGAACCGAGGAGTATTGTTACCTCACCAAGAAATTAATCATGAACGAAATGGATCCCATTCAAAGTTCCGTAAGGGCCCAAATGGGTTGAAATCAAGAAGTGGTTCAGCAGATGGAAGCACAGGAAACCCTGCTTCTCATGGTTCAAGCCAGAATAGTCCTGCAAATGAAATCCCTCCACTGAACGATATCCTAGTCCGTTCCAACCAAGAGCAAGCTCTAAATATCGGCAATTCCCTGGATCTTGTTTTCCCACAGAATGGGGAGCTTAATCTAACTGCTGCCTTTTCGATACCGGATGCTCTAATTGCAACACAGCAACAGTTACCACTACCATTGGGAGGAATGTTGGCCGAAGATGCAGGAAGCTCAAAAGATTTGAGTAATCTCTGTAGTTTAGCAGTTGAGGTGGAGAGTGGTTTAGATGATCAAGTTCCTGATTCTACTTGGATAAACCCTCCAGTTCTTGATCAAACCACATATCAAGAAATGGCTCCTCCACGCACGATGCCCCATATAACAGCAACTCAAGACGTGCGAACAATAACTATTAAGGCTACTTATAGAGACGATATTATAAGATTCCGTCTCTTGTTGACGTCTAGTTTGATTGAATTAAAGGAGGAAGTAGCGAAGAGGTTGAAATTGGAGGTGGGCACATTCGAGATCAAGTATTTTGATGATGATCAAGAGTGGGTTGTACTAGCTTGTGATGCTGACTTGCAAGAGTGTTTAGAAATCTCAAGATTATCAGGAAAGCACATGATAAGATTGCTTGTTCATGACATGATTGCCAACTTGGGAAGTTCATGTGAAAGCTCTGGCGAATGAAGAGGAAGCAAACTGTAAAGTAGCAAGGTATAGTTTGTAGTGCTTTTGTAATATCATTCTTGTTTGTATTAGATACTTGGCAGGCAAATTGTAGATTTTTGGTTTTGAGAGCCTGCGTCATGTTGTAAAATACCTACTTTGGGGGTTTAGATGGATTTGTGACTTGTCTCTCTATATGCTAAATTTGCTTATTAGTTGAATCTACTGTTTTGCTTTAACTGTAAATCCTGCCTTAAAAAATTTCATGTCATAGAAAAAAGTGTCGAAATTAATAAACGATACTAATCTTACACTACATTTACACTTCATTTCTTATAAACAGACTGAATCATGTGAATCACGCATGTGAGAAATGTGTATGTTAGCAATTAATGCTAGTGTACGTTAGAGGTAGTCATGGGTTAAACATGTACTGCTAAAAAACTCAAGTCCTGTAACAGATTCATTCAACTAAGAATCATTTCTTGCTTCAATCAAACACATCTCTGATGCTGATCAATTCTTGATCTTCAACCAAGAATCATAACAAACTACTATGGTATCAGAGCTATCAAGCTTCTAATTGTTTCTCAAATCAAATTTTTCGTCAAATGATCTGTGATTTTCCTCAGACAATGGAAAATCCAACATCAAATTCATTCAGCAAGGTACCTCTGAATCAATTAACTAGTCTTGTCCCTCTCAAATTGAAAGAAGACAACTATCTTACCTGGAAAAATTTGATGCTTCCAGTAATCAGAAAGTTTAAGCTCATGAAGTATCTTGATGGAGCTTATCAATGTCCTGAACAATACACAAACCAAAGAAATCAAAGTAATAATGTAGAAAATCCACACTATCTGGATTGGATAGATGAAGATTCAACAATTGTGTTGTGGATAAATAGCACAATTTCAGAATCTGTGATACCCTATTTTGCAGCCTCTACTACTTCTCACAATTTGTGGAACAACATTGAAGAAAGGTTTGCAAGATCATCATCTACTCATTGCTTTCATCTGCGCACTAAGCTACTCTCTGTTAAACAAGGTAACAAATCCATATCTACTCTTATGGATGAAATAAAAACACTTTGTGATCAGCTTGCAGTAACAGGAAAATTGATCTCAGACAAAGAATTAGTTGTCATTACCTTATCTGCCATTTTCAACCTTAATGAGACATAGGTATCCTCCAATAACTTTCGCTGAACTTCACAATAACCTTCTTAGTGAAGAATCTGTGATAAGCCAAAGAAATACTGATATACTATCTAATGCTACCAATCAAACATTCAGTGCTCAATTTAATCATTCAAAGAAGTCAGTCCAGAGACAATAATTTCAGATCTAGAGACTACACCAACATCAGAGGTAACACTATGTATCAACAACAGAATGCCAAATTAAGTAATAATTCCTACCATAAAAGATCCCCAAACTTCATGAGCAGAGGCTCAAACTACAGAAACATGTACAATGGATCAAGACTCTTACAAGATTCAAGAAATCAAATGTACCCAAATTTAGTTTGTCATATTTGTGAGAAATCTGGACATAGTGCTTTAAATTGCAGGAATAGACTAAATTTTACTCATAACAATGCAACAACACCAGCAAGAATGTCTGCAATGCTTGCTTCTGCAAACATCATGGGGGAAAATCCATGGTATGCTGACAGTGGAGCAACTAGCCACATTACTCTAGACAAGACTGAGCTGCAGGCATCAACAAGCTATCTTGGATCTGACAAGATTAAGACTGCCAATGGGTGAAGGTATGTCAATCACTCATTCTGGCTCATCACTTAAATATGTACCAGGACATATTTTTAAGATGCATAACATACTTTGGTGCCTCAAACAACACAAAATCTTCTTTCTGTCCACAAGTTCACAGAAGATAACAATTGTTCTATAACTTTCAACTCTTCTGGTTATTATGTGAAGGACTTGTTCACTGGGAAGAAAATATTGGCAGGCCCTCACAGTGATGGACTTTATCCAATTTATCTACAAGGATCCACAAAGCACATAGCTAACTCTGCAGTAGCATCATCATTATCCTCTAAAGTATGGCACATGAGACTGGCACATCCTTCTTTTGCAACAATGCAACATGTTGCAAAAAGTATTTCATTACCAAGTATTGCAAATAAGCACACATTGTGTAGTGCATGTTCTGTGGGTAGATCACATAAACTACCCTTTCAAGCTTCAATCAGTTTTAGTTCAAATCCACTGGAATTACTACATATGGATTTATGGGGTCCAAGTCCTGTAATTTCTAAACAAGGTTATAAATACTATGCTGTCATCATAGATGATTTTTCAAAGTTTTGTTGGTTATTTCATATGAATGACAAATATGAGTTCAGAAAAATCTTTAATCAATTCAAAATATTCATTGAAAATCAAATACCATACACTATCAAAGCTATCAGATCATATGGTGGAGGTGAGTTTCTACATAATCAACTAGTTACATTACTGGAAATGCATGGAATAAAGCAGGAATTCAGCTGTCCACACACTCCAGAACAAAATGGAGTAGCAGAATCAAAACACAAGCACATAGTGGAAGTAGGAAGGACATATCTAATACAATCCAAGTTGGATGACTCATTCTGGTCAGATGCTTTCTCAACAGCAAACTACACTATAAACAGATTGCCAACTAGAGCAATTGGGTACAAATCACCTTATGAGGTACTCTATCATAAACTACCTGATTTACATTTCTTAAGAACACTTGGTTCTCTTTGTTATCCATGGCTAAAGCCCTATGCACCACATAAACTAGCTCCAAGGAGTGTGCCATGTATATTTATAGGATACAGCTCCAAGCACAAAGGATACAGATGTTTAGACCCCAGAACTGACAGAATATACATATCTAGACATGTAGTATTCAGAGAAACTGTTTTTCCATATCAAAAACTTATCAATTCAACAAACACAACCTCCAAGGACTATGAAACTACTAAATTGCCAGAAATAGCCACCATGTCACAGATTCCATCAATCACCTATCAACCAAAAGAACTACAAGTTCCTCCAACTATCAACTCCCACATTATGCAGACAAGAGGTAAATCAGGGATCTCAAAACCAAAGGTGTATTTCACAAAACATGCTTATTCTACAGACATTCTTGCTCAAGTCCCACCAGCAACACCAACCTGCTACACAGAGGCAAGCAAAAATCCAAAGTGGAGACAGGCCTTAGTTGAGGAATATAATGCACTGCAAGATGCAAATACTTGGACAAAAGTACCTCATCTGCCATCTATGAACATAGTAGGATGTAAATGGGTGTTCAGGTTGAAATATCATCCAGATGGTTCAATTGCAAGATACAAGGC
>JAJJMC010008370.1:6521378-6543468 GCA_023531435.1 Papaver californicum | reverse complement strand
ATAAGTGTGTACCTTACTTATTTTGGGTTATAAATGCTCACATGTAATTATTATGACAGTTGATCATTTCACTTTCTTGACCATGTTTTTATTTTCGTGGAAAAATAAAAATATTGAGTAATTGCCAGAAATCAATTGATGTGTGGAGTAACGGTTTTACTGATTTCTTTGCTGCTATAGAAGGAGTGGACAATGGTATATGATCAATTGAGATCCCAAAAAATAAGGTATATTTGATGAATTATGTGTAGTTGTTGTGGTGATTAATTGACTGCATTCTAGATTGGAATTGTGTGTCCAATTCTAGAAAGATGTGGATGAAAACAAGATATTAAAAAATATATATTTATTGTTTATGAAAATAAAAATGTGCCTCACCTGAGTTTGAAAATTATGATATGGAATTTGAAATCAAACCAAAACCGAAAGATTAAGAAAATTAGTCAAAACAAATACCAATACCCACTTTTATCAAGAAATGAACATAATTTTAATTATGAAGTTTTTTTTAAAGAATTATGAAGTTATTTGTTATACTTGAATTAAACCAAGTCTTATGGCTTGGCATTGCAATACTTGTCAAGCTAATTTAATGTAAAGTTTGATGGAAACATTATTATGATTTTAATTAACACCATTGACTCTTGATACATGAAAACCATTTACTCTTGAAATATGAAACGGTCAAAGAATTTATATAAAAAAATAAATTTATTTTATTAAGATCATTATAACTATTAAGAATAATAAATAAATGAAAATAACTTTTTTTAAATATATATTTTCGATAATCTTCCACTTATATTTTTAAAAACTATATGTATAAGTAAAGGTATATTTCGATTTTGAACCTTCACATAGTGCTAGACTCTCATAAAATATTAACATTGAGTGAACATAAGTCGTTGAACTCTAAAAGATAAAAAGATTGTTTAACACACACATTTATACCAGTGTAACATCTAAAGCTAGCACATTACGACTTTGTGCTTGTATCCCAGTTTAATGAATGATCTAGAGAATTCTCATAGAAAGCGGTCACACTTTCACATTCATGTAGGTGACTCTATCAAGAATATTCATGTAGATAAGTACCCCACTCTAAATAGAGATATAAATATCATTGAAAACTTTAAAAAGGAAAAAAAAAATGAACCTTAACGCGCTTCAGGATATCATGCCATGAGATGAATTTTCAAATGCATGATTCAGTGTCTACATATTATCCGTGACTTAGTCCCTTTCAACCTTTATTATGGGATCTCCATCATAGGTTGGGATTACATTTTGAACCTACTTCTGGAATATTGAGTTATAGGTTGGGAGTTCATCACAAACAACAATGTCCATATCATTTGTAAATCGTTTTTCCCTATGAACCTATTTCTATGTGGGTGTCCATAACAAATAACTTAATTCTCAATGAGCATCAACCTTATCCAATAAGATGTATTTGTACCTTCTTATTAATCCTTTCATCAAAGGATCAACAAAAACTATTTTCAGAACATATAAGATATATTTTGATAGCATCAATAATGCATTTGTATCACCATATGTGTCGACTCTTACCGTTATAATTAACGGTTCTTAACTCTTGAAATAGACACGGTACTATCACATTGGATTAATATGTCTGTTATTCTATATAAAGTAGAGTACTGAGTCACTCCATCCCTTAAAGGATTCATTTGAAAGGATATTCCAATTAGAATCACAATTATATGATTTCGGTAAACTTTAGATAGTGTATCTCTAGGTTTAGGGTTCTTTTAAAAAACTTTATAACCTTCTCAATGCTTTACTAATTCTCCGTACGAGGATTATTAAGAAATATGTATATGAAGAAGCAATATACATATAGTTGATCACGTAAAAAAAAAGAGCATACTATGCTACCATACTTATTTTTTCTAGTGCAATCACACACAACCAAATACACCTAATCACTAGAATAAAATAAGTGAACAAGTTTATAAACATACAATATTTTAATTTGTTTATAAATCTTTTCAATGTAGTGAAATAAATTCGAAAGAAATACAAATTTAATTCAAAAATTTACACTATCTTCACCCCAAGTATTTCATGTCAAAAAAATAAATTAAGCATATTTTCAGTTTCATTAACATCATATGGGTTAGAATACAAATTCAACAAATTATTTATGCATATACAACATATAGTTTTATGCAATTGTCGTTTTCATCAATTTTGAAACCATTTGAACTAATCAAGTAAACAAGTTTCTCATTCCATTGCTTCAGAGCTTGTTTCAAAATATATGATGACTAAATTAAACTTATATGCATTTCGTTCTTGTGGGAACTATAAAGTTTTTTATGCTTGGTCTACATAGTTTCACCATTTATCTCACACATTCAAGTATATTTTTCTACATATGATACATAACAAATCATGCATTGTAGAAACAATATCAACAAACAAGAATGTAAATCTAGTGACATGAAAGTAAGTATCAAAATTAAGCATGCTTATTCTTTGTTCGTCAAACTAAAACATTTGGCTCTTAAAACCTTTTTCCAAAGATTTAAATACGAAGAACTAAGTATCTCAAACAAAATAATAATTAAGACTAAAGTTCTTTTTAGTCTTACTACTTACGTATTTCTAGGTTCATTCTCAATGACCTTGTGATCCCATTTCTAGTTCTTCTTATCTTATTTCAATGTTCATACTTGGTACAACGCATGGTACGTAACCCCCACTATTTCTAGGATCAAAGGAAATTTCAAATCAATATTAGTTGATCAAAAAATTGTGAAATCTCTTATGCAAATTGTATTTCTGCCTACATTCATTCAAAAATTTCTATAGACTTTGTTAGAGGTCGGAGTTCAGTGTTTAATACAAATTCAGAAATTTGAAAATCTCCCTACTCATCTAAAAATTAGAAATAAATTTTCTAAGTGCAAATAATGTGTACGTCTACACGAAATTGTAGTCAGTACTTGAATTTAACAAAATTCAGATCTGGATCGCTATGCATATTTGCTCATAACTAATGATCCAAATTCAAAATAATATAGAGTTTGAATAGTAGAAGAACACTTTTCGTGAAGACAACTCGCCTAATTCACTAATGAAAAGTTCAGTTTTGGTCACCAAGTTAGAGCACGTGAAACACCAAAAATTTGTTATAAAATTCTCAAACATTTTAGAGTCTACATACTTTGGCGAGTTGAATAATACTAGATACATGTTACTCAAAAAAATATTAGTAACTGTAGAGGAAAACTAAACATGCTCATACTCATCACCAACTCATAAACTTCATAAAAACATGATAAAGTTTCAACTTGCAAACGTCCAAAATTCAAGTCATATTATATGAACGATAGAATATTTGGTTCAACCATTTCATTGATAACATATCTATTATAGTGGTGCGATTATCAAATTCAATAAATTTTTAGTCTCAATTTTGTTAATAACAAGATATGAAGAAACTAGATTCTTTCTCATTTCGGAAGTATGAACACCTTTAACAAGATAGTTCTACACGAAGTAAAATTTGAGACTATACTAGTACCGAGAATCTTAGAAGTGTGAGTATTCCTCAACACCATATTATTTTTAATGTTTCAATGCAACTTTTCAACAGTGACATATTAAGAAAAACATGGTTTAAAACACCAATATCTACTCACCTCTCACCGTATCCACAGATTTTTTAATACAAAATCAGGTTTTGGTTGGAAAACCAAATATGAAAGAGTTTTCCTTTATGTTTTTGAATTTTAAATGAATAAAAAGTTTTTTGAGAAAAAAAAAACAAAATGTGTGATCATCTTTTGTTTTTTACAAGTGTGATTCTGAACAAGTATAGAAGTGTAGAAGTATCACATTTCCTCGCCATGCAAGAGTGATTGTGAAAGAGGTTTACCCGGTTGTTTTATCCTTGGGACGACGCGACATCGAATATTTACTTGCACAATTTGGGAAAAACCACGAAACGTCTTAAAAAGAGTGACCTGGTCGTGACTCAGGCATACCGTTATTCGTTTGGTGTTTTTTTGTGTGATTGTTTTGAAGGCGATTTTTCAACAATTGTTTCAACATATCTTATCTCTTATCTCAATTTAATTTCATACGATCACGTTAGATTTTTTTGTCTCAATTTAATCTCAATTTTAGTCAATAATTTCTTGATAATAATACTTTATTAAGTTATATATAGTAGTGTGTATTTCATGCTTATGAAATTCATTTTCTATTATTCGGTTAGTTGTCAATTGACAGTTGTTGTCATATCTGAGTTCTATTAACAAACTTCTTTTAGTTTCTTGATTCTTCTGTTATCTCAACTGTGTATATAAGTCTTCAAATGTTTATGTATTTGGTAATGAGAATCACTTTATCTGTTTTATACTATTCTAGTATGGTATGAGAAAGGAAACAAAGTTTTTATGGTTCGATCTAACCTTGATCTTTTTAATTAAATAATATCTTCTCCTCTTTTTATCTTTCTAAACTATTATTTTCTTGAAACTTCTGCTTTTAAGTATTATGATTTCATCCTCTATTGAAGACTACTACTTTATATTCAATTTCAAAGATTCTTCTTAAACTAGTATTATCTCTTCGGAGATTAAAGAATACAAATTAATAACCTTGAAAGCTATAACAAAACAAATAGAAAACGCTATTGCGGTTGTCTAATTTTCTCTTTTATTTTCGGGAGGAACAAACTAAATTTTTGCTTCTTCTCGATTTACCACTGCTATTTATATTGACTCTACATTTTCAAGAAAACCGAAAAAAGATGGGAACGAAGTTGCTTAACTGAAGGGGTAAGATTGTACGAGTGGATGTCCTTTATGCAATCACTTCCACTATGATTGGAAACCGCCCCGCTACTTGTGGATAGGCGCTCTCTAACAAAGGAGTTAATTCTCCACAATATACTAAAGGGGCGCCCCTCTAACTAGACTTTTTTACGAAGTCGGAGATGCTTAGACTATTGAATAATAAGGAAAGGCAGGGGTTCTTCTTGCATCCAAAAGTCTGAGTGGTCCCATCGACCGGCCCAATCTCGAGTGGAACGTAAACTATGAAAGACTTCTATTGGTCAGCCATTTGCTTACTTGGCGCAAATAAATTATAAAATACAACCTCGCAGAGAGGAAAAATATTACGTCAACGGCCTCATTTCTTCGTGAACGTTGTGGAACAGCTGCGGAAGCATAGGCTCTACTTGATACTTAAATGCTTTAGCTTAGTCAGCTTCTTCGGTATCTAAGATAATATATAGGTATGAAGACCAGGGAGCAGCGTCCGAAACTACCTTGTATCCTCCAAAAATTATTGGGAATATAACCATCAAGCCAGGTTTAGTAAGAGGCACCTCGAACTACTGGAAGGAACTCCTTTGGGTCTATTCAAGTTGGTGAATCCGAAAGGAATTAATTACCTAGCTAAGATATTAAAAAGTAAGGGCAAGTCGAGCATTCATAAACGAACAAAGGAGCTGACGTTCACGGTTCTTCATCTGACCGATCTAGGCAAAACAAGTTGGGCACTAAGTAAAGAAGATATAGTTGAGTCACTCGATCTCATCTGTCGAAGTAGTTCTGACCAACAATTCTTCGGTTCCTCAATAAGGTAAGGAGTAAGCTAAAAAAGATAGGTTTATAAACCCGACAATCAAGTAAAAAAATAGGGGCCTGGGGATCTGGATCCTCCCTCTATACGGGTAGGAAGAAGAGTAGTCAGAGTAGGTGGACACAATACGTAGATTCTGACAAGAGTGTCGTTCATTCAGTCCACTCGATAAAGAAAGGGCTTCCTTCCTGGATGGCTGATGAAGTCAAACCAAGTTCTGCGCTAATCAAAGCAAGATCCCGTTTCGAGAGGCTCTTAGAGACTCGACTGAAAGGAGAGGGGAAATAGAATGAGAGGAAGTCTTAGCAAGTAGTCCGGTCAAATAGAATCTCCATCTTATCTATAGACAGGAAGAGGCGCAATTCCTCAAAAATCGGGTAGGCATACTCATGGACGGCTCTAAGGTAACTATAATTCTTTTTAGGTAACCGGGGTAGACCTGCCAAAGCCGACGATGTAAGCCGGTATTCTCAAATCCTGTAGTTTTCTAGGTATCGAAGGGATGCTGTGACGCATACGTATAGGAGCTAAAGTCATTATCAAGTCAGCAAAGAAGATAACTATTGTAAGCAAGTCTGGGAGTAGTTGGATCTCCCTCTTCATGAGACCGAGTATCTTCATCTCGCTCTTCCTCATCATCATGCATAGGCGGAGTTCGTAGGCCCTTTATATGCGTAGAGGGTTCTGGAAAAGAGAGGCGTTATTCATATGACCGATCAAGCTGATAAAGGAAAGCGGGGATAAACAAGTAAGGTAGCTAAAGCCAATGAATCTAATATTCCCGGGTACCTCGAGAATCCGGGAGTTATCTAGGTGGAAAGGTTGTCCCAAAGTCGATGGGTAAGAGGCCAAAACAGTATCTTGATGTTGTTCCTCTCTCTGGTGATCTAGAGAAGGTTTTCTAGCTTTTAAGGTGTAGGGAAGAGGCTCAACAGGTAATGGGTTCCCCCTTAGTTGGAGTGTGTTAGCCCTGCTTTCGCTGGTATTGAGATCTGGGAATAAGGAGTCTTTGGCCTCGTAAGCTAGGTGCCTTTTCGTGAATGCGCTTTCCTGCTATACGGGATTTCCGTTTGATGAATCACCTTAATTGAAAGACAAAAAATACCGTCGAAAACACATCATCTTTTATAGTTAGAAGTTTCATTCAACGGAAAAAAGTAGAAGAGTTTGATCTTACTGGGAACGATTCAATGATAGGCCTGGACCGAGCTGCTATATCTCCTTTTTCTTTCTTGTTGATCTAAGTCGTTCATTCAGTAAACTCATAAGAGAAGAAAAACATCAATATGGAAAAAACAAAAGCAAGATTCACGAGAATGACGTGTTATGTTAGAAGGGATGAAATTAATTGGAGCCGGTGCAGCACTAGTAATTCAGATGGAATACGTCCCGATAGTTTACTTATGCTTCTTGCAAGCTTCGTCTTGCAGAAATGCATTGACTAAATTGGAGGCAAGGGAGAAGAAGCGGAAGAGAGACAGAATGAAAAGTCTCTCTCGATTTTCCCCTTGCCCTAAGATAGATTTGGAATGTAATGATCTACCCCTCTCTGAGGATGCCATTGGGGCAGCTGAAAAGCTTGGGGATCGTAGTATCTTCCATATTTAGGGCTTATGCCCAAACATGATGAATAGAGGGATGCTCTGAGTGGACGCGGTGTAATGACAAAAAGAAGCAAGATTCACAAAAATTACCTATCATGTTAGAAGGGATGAAATTGATTGGAGCTGGAGCATCTACTATTGCCCTAGCAGGCGCAGCCATTGGTATTGGAAATGTTTTTAGTTCTGTAATTCAGTCTGTGGCGAGAAATCCATCATTGGAAAAACAACTCTTTGGCTATGCAATCTTAGGTTTCGCTCTGACAGAAGCGATTGCACTGTTTGCTTTAATGATGGCATTCCTAATCTTGTTCGTGTTCTGATCTCTCCGGTACTGAACTATACTATAACGAACTCTGTTCACCCCATTAAAAATGGAGAATCTTCATGGAATTGCTTCAAGCCATCGAGATTTCGCGCATTTCAGATGGTGGTGAGACCACATGCCACTTTAAAAATATGTAATGTCATCTAATTAGTTACGTATTTAAAAAGTGGCGAAACTATGATCCATTTAACTTGTTCCAATACCAGAATTGACAATGTTTTCTTCTGAATACAGGGAGGAAAAAGACCCTGCTTAGAGGTATTTATGGTCTAGAAGGGTGATCTCGAACTCTTGGATTTTGTGTTTCAATTATGCTTAACTAACCCCTGTTTTTTTATCATTCATTGCAGTCAATTACCCAGCTACTAAGGCACCTAAAAGACCCCAAATGGATGGCGCATCTAGAAAGATTAGACGTACAGAGAGAGACCAACAAGACCAAGAGACGGAGGATCACCCCGAGGGAATAGCATTACCGGGGGTATATTTTTTCCAATGACTTCATCCTTTCAAGACCAACGCACTACCAATTTCATAATTCAAGACTCAGATGTTCTTTCGTTTCGACTAGTAAATGCTAAGATCCAAGAGGGGCGTTTACAACCCATCAAAGAGAGGGAGTTTACATGACCTCGGTGTCAGCAAACGAATAAAAACAATCGAGGAAATAGCTCATCTAAAAGGCCAATAAGTTACCTTCCGAGTGCCCTATGACTGATCGAGACGGAGGAGAGATACAGAGATGTACAAGACCACTTTCACTAAGGGGCGCTCCTCCCAGAGAGAGTAATCAACGACTACTATCTTTTTCCCTGTCCCTTTGATTGAATTCATTAGCTTAACGACCGCAACATTCTCATCTCGAATACGTTGGACTCAAAGTTGTTATTTCATCATCTTTCAGAGGGAATCACTGCTAGGAAAAGGCCTTAACTGATATAGATACGGGGTTAACTGCCCAGAGATCCAGGGATGACGACCATTAAAGAAGCAGGATTGACCTGTCCTTTAGGGGCGGAATAGCATTACAGAGTGGACTCGAACCCATGACTTTCGGTTTTCGATGGTGATCCACTAGAACTTGCTTTTTCATTATGTATTCGAGGGAATCCCTTCTAGGACAAGGCTACCAGCAGCATCCTTCTAGACTTTAGCCAAGCCTTGGGACATTACTTACCCGGCTCGCCCTTTTTTAAGCTACGTCTGGCACTCTCACTCCAACTTACCCAACCGAGGAATACGCGAAGCCCAACTCTTTCTTTATCTAGCGGAACCCGGTTTGGCCTCAATTCGAAAGGGCAAAGTCTGCAGTAAGGTCCAGAATTAAACAAAAGGGGCAGCAAAGAATATATAGTCAAGTAAGGGTCCTGGCAACTAGTGCTTTTCACGTCGACCTATTTCGAAAACTTTTTTTGGTCTTGGCCAGCCTATACGAGGTCTTTCGCTTCACCTAGATGAAATCCCACTTGTCCTAGCTACTTCACTGGATACGCAACTGGTCTCAAGGAAAAGAGATCGCATGCGCCAGGGCGTCTGAATCTCCATTTTCTTTGTCTTGAAGCCCCTACAACAAGCGTAGATGAAGGGAGACCCCTTTGAACTACCTTTTTCATGGGTTTGGATCCCCATGTTCGTTCTTGACTTGTCGCTTGCACGCTTGTGACTTGTTCTTGTTTTACAGATCACGACTGCTTTCAAACGTCTTACTTTTGGCTTTTTTGCTGCTTTTAAAAGTTCTCGAGCTCTAGTGGCTCACGCAAGTAGGGTGGTTCAATAAAGTAGTTTGTTCGTTCAGATAGCGCGGAGAATTCTGTCATATGACCAATCTGGAATTCTATGCTCGCGAAATGCAGTTCTTTAAGCCCACAACTTCCGGGTTCACAAGGCCTAAAGTAGGCTTTCTTTACAGGGGAAGGATACGGCTGGCCCCGTTGGAGAGGCTAGTTTTGAACTAAAATAGAAGTATAGGTCAATGAGCAACCTGACGCGTTCGTTGCTAAGCAAATTCATGACTTAACGCATTCCGGTGCCTAACGGCTAGCCGTAAATTCTTGCCTTGAATAAGAATATGGTGGTGGGTAAGGGGCTTTGGTATTGAGATCGGTCACCCTCCGTTAGTCCCCGTTGGGGCTGGATATCGCTACTTCGGGTATTCGATTACAGGTATGCACCTATACTTGGATTGGCCTTAACTAATAGCATTAGAGAGAGTTTGCTGAAGTTCGGGACCTGACTTTTTGTGAAGAAAGCAGAGGCATAGAAGTCCCCCTTAGGTTGGACTACGGAACCCTCTTCAGAGATGGGGCGAGTCCGGGTCTGCAATGGAAGTTTTCTTACTGCTTTCTACTCCCTATATCAACCAAAAGGAGCCTTAGGCTTCGTCGTACTTGTTTCCTGACGAAAGCTGCAAGCTGGGACGTGCTTATTACGCTCTCGCGTCAGAAACTGATTCCTATCACAATCCCTGTAGATATTAATTTGAGTTTCGATAAGAATTTTCTTTTTAAATATCTATTCGGTTAGTCTTCTATTTCGTCTCGGAGAGGGAGCCTTTTTTGGTATCATTGGAAAAGAAGGGTGCTCCCCTCGCCTACGCCTAAGGCCTTCACTTCGTAGCAGACAAAGGCTTTCTCTTTAAGCGAGCATTAATGTTACCTTTAGTTTGGAGTTCTCCATGGATTCAATGTCTTACTACTCATATGCATACTAAACTACGATTAAGAATCAATCGAGCCTCGCCCTAGACTCGGCCGCAGGTGGTTCCTTACATAAAGTAAGAGGGACTACTGGACGAGATAGGTGGCTAGACATAAGAATTGAGGAGAGCCAGGGGAAAAAGTGATCAACCAGGTTTTCTTAGCGGAGCAGCTGTTCATTTTCAAAAAGTTTATTCCACGAAAACCTATGAACCCTATTTTATTAGCGGAAGTCATCCCCATTTTGAAAAAATGTGATCTCAATGAGTGTAGAAGTTAGAAAATTGGATCATTTCATAGATTGGCCGATCTTGCCCCACCAACCATAGGGAGAGGAAAAAGGAGAAGATTATAGGCATTAAAGGTCCAGGTGACCCGATATTGTATTCTTTAGTAGATGCACCCTATGCTAGAGGTAGATTTGATTCTAATTCGACTAGCATCTTTCAGGAATCGAACCCACTTAAGCTTTTGCGCTTTACCTCACAATGCCCCGGGTCCTGTCATTCCGACTATACCTTTCGCCACCCAACAGAGTAATTACACCATTTCTGGCCTATTATCTCCACTTTCACTACTAGATGACCCAGACTTTTCAACCATAGAACCAAGTTATAAAACTAGCCTAGCCAACTCTTTAGAGTCAAACCAACTTCGACTAGATGCAGATGATGAAACTGATTTTGTCCATTTATTTTAATCAGTAGCTAATTCACCTACTAAACTAAGTTAGGGACTCTCAGATTTCACAAGCAGTAACTTACCCAGCGGAATCTCCACTTTTTCCGATATCACCAGCAAATTCTGATATAACACATTCTACACTTACAACAGGGCCTGTTCCAAGGTACATAGGAAGCTAAATCCCAACAAAAGTTCCATATATTGAACTAGGAAATCCACAAGAGAATATAGCATGAACAAGGTCACCAGCTGATGTTAACCCATCAAGCCCTACTGATCTACCCAACCTTGAAGCCAATTTCGCTATTCCATGATCTAGGCCAGTTTCTCCAGGAAATTCCGGATTACCAATGAAACACGAGGGATGAAGTCACTCGACCAGCGGGAGAGGAACCAGAGAACCTCTCACCATAAGAATCTCCACTTTCACCAATTCCTGCCCAACTAAAAAGGCTAAGTAGCCGATCTGATAGCTATGACAGACCTGACCCATCTGAAGGAGTACTTTCTTTACCAGGTAATCCAGGTCCACTAATAACAAGGCCAAGAAAGGACCATCCATATTCATTAACTAGCCCAAAATCTTTTTTCCAGACGATAACTAGTTACTAGCCAGCTAACGAAGTTTAACGATCATCCATTAGAGTTTCACTAATTAAGCATCCAAGGCACAGTTTAACCTGCAGTTTCAAGATTACTTACTTCTATTGAGAAAGCAACTAACCTAGTATCCGAACGATTCCTATCAGTTTATCCAGGTCCAGCTGAAGCACTCGTATCTTGACTGGCAGATGTACCTAGCCTTGAAGCTAATTCCTAAGTACCACTTTATTCACTAAACCCAGTAATTCCAAGTCCAGTAACTTCCCCAGAATCACCAGTCATTTCACGATCACCAGTTCATATCGACTAACCGAACCCATACCCAGTTTCTCCTTAATTTCTTGACCCACCTTCCAAAGTCTTCCCTTTATCACCTAGCGTAACTGACCTACCGAATGGACTAGATAGATCTGATCCACCTGACAAAAGACTTTTTTCTGCACTATGACCAGTTCCTACTATACCACCTAGCCTAAACCCAGTAAACATAGTTTTTCCTATGAATGAAAGACCCATATAACCAAGTTATGTCAAATAGCCTGCTAACCTCAAGGATCTCCATCTTATCCACTTCCACTAGCTGACCCAAACCTAGTAGTTCCAACATAATCAACCTCAAGTTCATGTAGACCAGGCCCTAATACTACAGTTCTGAGGCTTCTCAGGTCTATAACCGTTCCAAAGCTAGCAAGCTATGTTTCAAGGTATACTCTTCTCGAAGTTCCAACAGATGTTACTGGGCCTAGATCCTCAGTAGGAGAAATTGGCTCAGTTGATAGTTGGGAATCCGTTTCATCAAGCAGAACTGGGTCAGTAGATTCGAGACTCGTTATCGCAAGTGCAAGTAGTCTAAGTCCAAAGAGAAAAGGTTTTGTGCTTGTTGATTAGGCATGATCTGAAGAAAGTGGGATCATATCACCTGATTCGTTCCTTAGTTCTTGGCCACATGAGCTACTGAATGGGTAGAAAGTGTAGATTCAGCAGGCTTAGTTACTGAATATGAGACTCCCTGACTTGATTGGGAAATGGCGGGGTTGGCTTAATTCGTTATTGGTGGGTCAGGTCCATCAGTTATGTCGGGTGGTTCAACGGGTAGAGATGTTAGGTTTCCTGGTTCTTGAACAGTAGTTGGTGCTCTCGAAAAGGCGAAATTAGGTCCATCTGGTCTGTCAGTTACATCAGGTGGGTCAGCTTGCAGTGAAAGCGGAGATCCCTCTAATGATGAGTTAGCCGGTCCTGGAACATTAGTTGGTGATCCTAGAGCTAGAGATCCTGGGTCACCCGATCCGGTAAACCCCGAGCCGAGAGCTAGGCAAGAAGTAGGAGTTCAAGTCTTTGAAATCGTATAGTTAATTCCAATGAATTTTGGAAGGGCGTAACCGGTATTGTAATTGGTGGTGCTAGGCGCAATGGAATGATAAGGAAGACGAACCAACTAAGGTTGATGTTCTAAGGTGACGGGCCAATCAGAGAGGTGAATGATCAGGGTCGACCCGGCATTCCTTACAATAGGAGAATGATTAGTCAATCAAGAAGGAACCTCGGCGTAAGATTATATTGTAATAAAAGAAAGAGGAATCTGTTTTTTATCCTTGTTCTTAATAGCTAAAGTCTAAAATTAGTGTTGTAGTAGGTTCAAGTCCAAATAGAAGGGGAGGAATCCGCTCTAAGCGAATTGATAATCTGTTTTCTTTTATGGTCTGGTTGGGCCCCAGACTCGTCAAGCAAGATCTGTTCCTGAAGGACCTATAGAATACTAAATCTCTGTACCGGCTATACCCCGTATTATCAGTTAAAGGCCTTTGGAGCGAGTTCCTCCCATCTAAGGTCGGAAGCTCTAACCAGGTCCCCGCATTGAAGAAAAACTGAACGACATGAATCCTACTTTCGCGACTTGAATTGACTAGAAACGGGCAACTCTTATAATTGTTTATGTAGTCATTTGTTTTCTTTCCTTCCTTCTGTGTATGCGTTTCCTTGTTTTGGTAAAGAGTCGCTCTTTCTTGTACTTATTGCCCCTTATCGTCCACTTTACCAACCTACCTTGTTTGCCTTATCTTCGCCTTGCTCTTTGAATACGAAAATCTCGCATCTCAGGAGGTTCAGCAGATAAACTAGGACTCCTTCTTATACCCATACTACGAGCTGTGAATCCCTTTTCCCAACCTTACTAAGCCATTTTAAAGTCATACCGATTTGAAGGCACTCCACTTTAGCTACTTTACAGGGGGGCCGGTACTGGGACCTATAGAAGTCATTTCATTTCCTCAAGCTTTGTCGAAAGAAAAGCAAGTCTGATGAGGTTTACGAGATAAATTTAAGTCCCATTTTCTTGATCCCTCAATTATATGCCTACTTGCTTCAAGCAATACAAGAGGAATACTAAAAACCTTTTTTCCCAAAGCTTCCTGCTTTCCCTCATTACCAACTAGAAACCTTAGCTACGTACCACCCACAGGGGCGAAGACACTCATATGTTCTACATGTGAGGGGGCCTTTTTGTGTCAAGAGATTAACTATCTAGGTTTCTATTTGATATACTTTCTTTTCGAGATGACTTGTTTACTATTCAATATCGCCTCTTTAGCTTTCATATTTGAAGTATCTATTTATCCAAGAATGGGCTCTTGAGCTACTAAGTATAAGGGGATTAGTCTTTATAAAAGGTGAATTGTTTAAAGGTTCGGGGCATTCGATAAAAGTAAAAGGTTACTCAAGTCTATCTATCCCGCTTTCAACCCAAACAAAAGTCTAGCTTCTTTTCATGATGGTTGCCCAAGAAATGAGACTCTACCCTGTCCCTCTTTGTAATTGTGAGCTTTATTCCTTAAAGGACTGAAACTTTGGTGGATTAGAATTTAGCGGAACTTATAGTCTAGATGGTCCGAGTCTGGGGGATGGAGTCAATATCACGTTCCTTAGGGGCATTATAAGAAGGAGGTTATGTCGAAGTATGCTAAGTTAGAATAGGTTGTTCCCTGGCCTTCTGCTGAAAAAGAGTTGATGTCATAGGGTTTACGCTAACAAGGCTTGTTAATACATCCTCGGGTGAATCGAACTTTAGATGGTCTAACCCTTGGGCCTAGTGGAACAAGTAGTGATGATGGTCCAACAAGTGGAGGTATTATAACTAGTAGTGGCCTTAGTGGCAGAAGGCTTATAAAAAGAGAGTGATTAGCCCGGTTTCCATATAACGAACGAAAAATAAAGAATAAAAGGAGTCGGTCCTGTACATGAGGATTCTATTACATATGATGCTTTTAATCGCGATAAAGGAGTGACTTTTAATGAGATATAATCCCTTTCAAGAGATCCCCCCAAGCCTAAAACTGAGAGACCTTTTCCCAGAAATGTGAGCTTTCCTCCTTGAACGAGATCTATCACAAGATAAGAATTGAAGTGCTCATAAGTGCTTTCCTTAATATCGAAGGCCCCTCTTAATGGCTGAATCAACAAATTGAGATGCTCCGAGCTTTGGAGAAACAAACGGTGCTAATATCCCAAATGGAGGAAATGTTTTAGTTTAGGTGGTATAAGAACTATCAAGAGCCATTATCGAAGTCGGTAAAGAAGACCAGAAAAGGGGCAAGCCACTCATATGGATGAGATCTATTTCATGAGATCTTTTTCTTGAGTTGAGGTCTATAATTTCGAAGGTGTTTTCCAAAAAAAGGAGACTCTAACCCTAGGCGGTAGCCTTCCATAAACACTAGAGACCCTGAGTTTGGCTTAAAGGGATTTGGCTGGTTTCTTAGGAGCAGAGGAAAAGGTTCTAGATGCAGCAATAGGGGTCATAGTCTTAGTAAGAATAGAACTCAGTGACTAAAATGGATCATTCGTATTAGGTGAGTCATCTATCCATGCAAATAAGCCCCTCAACGTAGCATAAGGTTGTTGTTGTGCATATAATTGTTCATACAAAACTTAGGCTTTCCAGATGGTTTAACGGGTTCATTTTTTCCAGACTTGACGGATCTAATAATAATGAGAGGCGCTTGCTTTAGATGCTTCTTTCCTCAGTGCATATACCCTCGCCCTTCTTTCTATTTCTCCCCTGCAGGGGGGGAAGAAAGGCTGCTCTCCAATGAAAGGTCAAATCGGGACGCGTTGCTTCTTCATACGTAGGATGAGGATAACCCGATTTCATGAATTGACGGGTTGAGCAATAAACTAACGGAAGAAGAGCTTGTTATAATGACATATAACCCCGACACGGAAGGAATTGAGGTAAATAGATACACGAAGCACGAAATTAAATGATCCAGGGTGATGGACTTTTTTCCTTTTGTAAGTGAACGCTTTTCTTGACTGCGTTAGACGTACATTCAATTCGTCGCTTTCAAGTGTAATTCTATTAACTAAAAGGAAGTCCTTAGATGGAATAGTTTGAAGCACAGAGGTTCTCAATCTGATAACTGAATTTACTGTTGCCGCGAGTCAGACTTAATCGTTTGGGATTCAGGATACCTATCGTCCATCAAAACTTTGTATAGAAGCGAGCCCTATTTGTGTCAGCCCTTCTTCGCTAATGAATGAGAGCATTTAGGCATACTTGCTCCTATTATACTCTTATGAAAGGGATCGGCGCTCTTTCGATGGTATGTAAGTAAAGCAAATCCAGGGTAATCCAAGGGGTGGGTCAAAGTAGCTTTCGCTCTATAAATTAGACTAGGCTCTGACCTATCGAAGGTTCAAACTCCAGTTTTTTATTTTAAAAAAGATACTCTGAGGCTGTTTACAACTGGGATCACGACTGGAGGAAAGAGCAAGGGACAGCAGCTTAAATCCAGGATCTGGTAAAAAATTTCGATAACCACAACTCCCGATGTATAAGCCCAAGTGCCCGGTAAGAAGGAATTCCAATCTTAGGTCTAGTCCCTAACATGGAATCTAAGCAACATTGGAATGCGTGAAGCAATTTCTGCACGTGAAACGAGTGCTACAAAGACTTAACTTAGAAAAAAATGAGCATTAGTAGGCTTGCCCTTAGACTAGAATAGAGGAAGAGAGACCTTCTTCAATAGAGAGACAGATACACTAACCACTATAT
Source organism: Papaver californicum (assembly GCA_023531435.1). NCBI lineage: Eukaryota > Viridiplantae > Streptophyta > Magnoliopsida > Ranunculales > Papaveraceae > Papaver > Papaver californicum. The sequence goes on along the minus strand of JAJJMC010008370.1, from coordinate 6,526,881 downwards.
CAGGCATCGCTCGATTCTCTATAGGAGAAGTAACAACTCGTCTAATGACATCATATGCTTACACTTTCACTGCCCTAATCACTTAAATAACCCTAGCACAGGAGACTCAACACCTACTGTAACTAAAAGATAAGGGTAAGGTTTCACCAATATAACCTTTTTCGTTACACCCCCACCATCGGGAACTCTAACTAATGCCATTCTTATGAACTTCTTCCACTACATTATCTTACATCTCCAACATATTCGACACCTCACATAACCGAGAAAGGGGAAGTTCTTCACAAAGTATGAGAAAGAGCAAGAGATGATCGGTCACCTTTCCTACTTTCGATTGTGCAACACCAACGGAGTTATACTTCTTCCATTTACTCATTCAGGACAGTATCGCGGTTCATACAGTCTACCTTAGATAGGAAGGACTTCAAACGAAACATATCATCAGATACATCCCTCTCTTTTCAGTCGAGTCTCTTTGAGCCTCTACTTGACAAGTGAATTCCTTCTCTCAATCGTTGAGAGTCTTCCCATGTATTGCATCTAGTCTAAAAGAAGCAACTGCTTGACCTATATTGTATCGAAGCGAAGAATGTATCTGATACGAATCCTGATTTACCAGAGTCTCATACTAGAAACTCAAGTCGAGTAGGTCTGACTTTGTGTTAGGTCGTCCTTATCATACCTATAATTCTTTTGATGCTCGCAGTTCAACTATTGCTGCTGCTAGCTGGTCCTTTTCTCCCCACCCCCACTCATTGTATCTGAGAGGCGGAAGAAGACCGTTTACTACTTGCTTCCACTATCTTTCTTTGTGGCACCCCATGACGGAGTAAAGGAAGCTTACTTTGGTCACTCGCTTAAAGCTACAGGTTTCACATTCGTTTTATTCTATCCTTTCGAGGAACTTGCTTTTCTCTTATTCTACCAAACTTGCTGATTTCAATAAAAGGGAATTTAAACCTCTTCCCTGAACTGAGGTTTCGGGTTTTCCTCATTTTAAGATATTTTCCTAAACTAATAAAGGAGAATGACTCGCTTCCTCCCTTTATGGGAGCGTTACCTCCTACCCACCCTTGTGACTGATCTTTGGGAAACTGAACTGCGAGTCATAATAGAGCAATGAAGCCTGAGCCTACCATGACTTGTAACCAGAAGAGAGATTATTGCTGGGTAGCTCTTTATGCTTAACCTTTCGGTACTCATTTAGGAGGGACAACCCTCCCTGAATGGTTTCCGGAAGTTTCTTTCCGATAGCCAGCGGTGCAGACGCCTTCGGTAGGAGATTGCGGATCGGTCAGGTGCCTTGTTCTTGATCCGGACTAGCACTCGACTTATGAGTGAAAAGATGGAGGAAGTCCCCGGAGAGTGAAGAGCGAGACCGGAAGGGTGCAACTTTCATTGGCTGATCGCATAGGCATGGAAGGAAAAACAAAGTCAAAGGAAGGACCAGATGTTCCAAACGGTCTAGTTCCAAGCGAAGCTGGCAATCCAGTTCCAAGGAAGTCTTTCAGAAGATCCAATTTTAAGGCTACTTTTTATATGAAACATGCTTCTTAACTACAGACAGAGGGGGATACCTTAAAAAGAGAAATGAGGCGTAATATACTCTTTTCAAGAAGGTTTCAGCAAGCTTTAAGCTCGGTAAAAGACTCATAATATGAATCCAAATAATGACTTGTACAATCCAAGCATCTCGTCGAAAGTTATCTCGAGGGCCCGTTTGTAGAGCGAGTATTCATATAGGAAATAACATTAGAAAATCATATAAATAAGGGGGGTACATCTGTTCATAAGACTTCTTCCAGGAGCTTCCAGCGAAGGCCACTACTCTTTGGAGCGGAACCCTTTTTAAGGCTACAAAGTATATAGCAAAAACCTTTCTAAAATAATAGAGAGAGGCCCCTTAGGGACTAGGCCTTCAGAGCCCAGGGGAATATATCTTTTTGTCGAAATGGGACCTAAAGGCACTTTTTTAATATAACTTTGGTTTCTCATCAAGTTACAACTCATCTTTTCCAGGGAGACAGTTAGGGCCTCCAGTTATAAATCATATTTTCCCAGCATCAACCCACGAGTAGGATCTAGCTGATTTGAAAGGAGGGCCTAGGCTGACACTTCAGGCTTCCCAAGATGCACTAAGTCAATCTATTGATCTATCGATGCTTCCCTTACATTGGATCTAAACAGAAAGCGATTCTAATGTAACTTTTGATATACAGAAACTGGCGTTGACGACCACGTTGGGGTACCATTGCTAAAGGTCAGACTCGCTAATAAATTGACAAGAGAAAGTGAATCAAACTTGCGAAGAGTACTTCGAAGCTAGAATCGTGTGAGCTGTAACTAAAATCGGAGGTTTGGGAGGTAAAAGAGAAGCTTAAAATATGAAATAAGCTCTTTTAGAGAGAGAGAACTCTGATCGTCAATTCAAATATAAGGTTCCTAGGCCAACGGCAAGTAGGACAAGCGCCCCGGCAAGTAGAGCAACTAAGCAGGCAACTGAAGGCATCAAAAGCATGAACTTCGTAATTCAAGGAGCTGCGGAAGCATTGGACGAAGCGGTTAGGAAGAATTCAGTTCCGATAGAGAGGGACCGGCATTAATCAATTGAATTATTACAGATGATTCTTATATAAAGCCATCGGATTCAAAGGCTACTTCTTCGTTTCAACTAGTCAGCTTCGGCATAGAGATCAAGAATAAGGCTCGGCCGGTCATTTCATGCAGGCTGGTTTGATTTGTGCACCTTGCAAAGAAGATAGCCTTAGTGGCCCATATGACCGAAAGAGTGAGGAAAGAGCACGACAACGCACGATAATGAGTCTCGCTGATAGGATTCTATATGAGAAAATGATCTAAACGTGTTTTAGACTACGGACGTTGCACGTAGAATTCTAAGCCTGAAACTTTTCAATCCTCCTGCGATCTGGTGATTTTCTAGCATCTAATCAAAAAAGTAGGTCTTTAATCAACAGCAATATCCCTAGCGAGATGGCGCCTTCGGTATGCTTCGATTGAGAATGAATTCTTTCATTTCAGTCCAAGTGGACGAATTGAATGAGTGATTGAGCAATGGAATAAAGAGGGAGACCGAATCTCGTCCCACACCAGCAAAAGTAAGAAAAGTGGATATATTCTGACCGACAAATGAATGATTCCATTCCCTCGGTAGGCCCCCTTTTCTAAACTTATCTTTAGTTTCGTGCACGAATTCCAAAGTAAATAGCTAAAAGCAGGAGCGGAAGAGTCTTTATCACCGCATTTTCTCCCTTTCGTATTCTCACTTCAACAACTCGGAAAGTTAAAATCAGTCGTCCTGATTGGAAGCAATAAGAGTAGTCCGCTCGTCCCTTCGTGACCTTGCTAGCTTCAACAACGAATACGAAAAGTCAAAAGACTCGAGCTTATTGGCTATACTCTCATTCTTTCAGATTGTGTCAGTCTCTCACTACCCAAACCCAAAGACTTTAGCCTATGTTCTGTGGCTCGGATATAAGATGATAGGATCTCTCTTACAAGCGTGCTTCCTTTACTCTATAAACTGAATTGGATTGGTTTTCAAATGCTTCTGGTTTTCCACTCCGCTGGCAGCCTTTACTGCTTGTGACGGTATTCGCCCTGCCTTTGGACAATATCTGATAACCCAATTCCTTAGTGCTTTCTCCGACTAGATCTTTCAAAAAAAATATCACTGTGGGAAGGGGTTGGACAATGAATAAAGTGGAGAGGAAGACGAATCACTCTCAGTAGCACTCCAGCGGGGATCCAGTTGCAAGAACAAATCATATTGAATCAATATGGGCTAAGTAAAATGACCTTATCGTGCTCTTTCAGAGCCTTTGCTCCTATTTAAATGGCTCTCGTTGTACGGATTTCTTGCAGCTTGACTTTGTTAAGTTCGCAAAGCCGGAGTCTGGATCTTAGGAAAGGCTTTCTAATTGACTTGGCCATAACCACTAAAAAGTCTACGAAAGGACCACTTTCTAAAGTAGAGGTGTGGGACACTCGCCTACTACCTTTCCTTCAACCAAGAGCATATTTTTCCGCCGCTTCTGGTGTCTACCTTGCCAGCTAAAGATTAAATCGAAGAAATTACTAAGCCTAACACGCGGAACATTATTCTCAAGTGCATGCAGTCTCGTTCTCGTCGCATCTCTTCACCAGAGCTTATACCACGAGTGGAACGCCTCAAACCAGTACTCTGCCCTATTGAATAAAGCAAATCCTGTTCACGCCCCTCACCCTCATCTTTGAGTATGGATTTTCACCCGGGGAAGGAGTCACCTCACTTGAGGTTCGGTCTGGTCCGCTGACAGCTATGAATCTCTTCCAAGGTACCATTCTGTAGTGTGTAGGAATTGGTTTTCATGTCTTCCTTCACCTCTCTTAACGCAGAAGCGCCCGCACCTGCTCGACCTAGTGGCAACAGGTACGACAGAATGATTCATGCTCGCAAAGGCCTCACCTTGCTATATACCATAGTTCGGTGAAGCAACTCAATGAGAAAGGTTTAACCAGTCTAGTGTTCTTATCTAACATAACCTTCTAGGACTGGTGGAGTTTAGCAAAGCCACGGACTCTGGATATGAGGAGGGTTTATCGTTGACAAGCGCGCCTCTCCTTTATATTTGAGGTCCGCTAAGCTAAGGGGTATTCCCTCTAAATTCGGCTCAGGTGGAACAGTCTCACTTGCGCTTGAAGCTACCACAAGAAAGAAGGCACCAGCGTCTGAGACCAGTCAACCAGTATGTAGGAATTAAATTGCTAGAGGAGAACACTTTGAAGAGTGGTAAATCTCTTTCTTTTAGTGAATATCCGGTTTTTAAAATAACCGTTGTAAAAGTAACAGCTACAGATGAATACCCAGAATCCGATGTGAGGGAATGCTCTCTTGTTCACGAATGCCATGCTAACAGCTCTTTGTCTGATTTTATTCTTATTTCCTGCTCGATGAGGGTCAGAACTCGATCCGGTTCTTCGCTCCTGTCTCGTGATTTACTGTGCATCTGAGATGAATAAATGAGGGTCATTCTTAGTTCAAAAAGAGACAGCCTTTAATAAATCACTCTTTGGATTTCCTACTTGCAGGAGAAGTTCTTTATTTAAGATACACTTTGGGCGACAGAAGCTACGCTCTTGCTTTCATGGGGATGAATAAGGAAGGATCCTATACACTTGGGACTTTATAGAGTAGAAACCGCCCGATATCTTAAGAATGCTCTTCAGTTTAAAGCGATTGCCTCTTAACAAGGGATTAAATTTTTACTTTTAGTAGACCGGGTCCTAACTTTCTTTATTAGCCCTTTCGAGCTAGAAGATATAGGGTTTGTCAGATCTTTTTTAGTATGGCATGAATAACTGGAATCTACTAAAAAGTATCTTGCGAGTTCTCCAGGAGTGAGTAAACGTAAACTTGCATAATCCGCGATTAAATGAATCCCATGTTTGGAAAATCAGAGTGTCTAATGTTCTCGACCTAGACTGAGTAGTGATTCAAGAGCGT